>DWCF01003714.1:0-18745 GCA_018230265.1 Delias oraia
AATAATGTAAGAAATCAAGAAATTTTTCAACACATTTTACGTATCATGTTTTTAGAAAAAAATATGAATTTTTAAAGGTAGCACAGTGGGCGGCCGCATGCTTGGACGTGCGCCACTTGGAGCACCACTACCCGAACCTCCGAGAAGTGGGCTTCGAGAACTGCTCGCAGCTCAGCGAGCTCAGAGGGCGCTTCTCGCCTTTCAGCAGGATCCAGGTCATCTTGCCTATTTATATTAGGAAACAGATTATAGTTAGGCGGTGCTACCAAATATGTACGAGTGTTCGGCAACATAGCTATCGCTTGGGACTTTAGACGACAATAGCGCCAGACGCCAATGCCGCTGTCCAATACTTAACTGCTTTAATTATACACCTGCAATTTTACTGCTACTCGTGGACAGATTGAAACCACAAGACACGGGGGAAACAGAGACACGTTCTTACTTTAAAAATAATTAATCAGAGGAATACTTGAAGATAACATTGGTAAGTGTTAAAGCCTGAAACAGTAAATACGATGAAATGTATCGTGAATGTACGACTGATATCACGTTCGAGTAGAAACGAAAGACGCCGCGCCGCCGTTGCTTGAGCAGCTGCTGCCTCCACGCTGACGCGCGACATAAATTAAAATGTACTAGAGAAAAGAAAGAGGGGGAAATATTAAGGCGAGGCGTGTTTGCAAATCGTTAGGCTAATGAGTGTTTGCCGCGACAATGGCCGCAAGCCAAACAAGAGATAGGACGGCGGCTTTCGGCACTCGGGCACTCACCCCGCACACTCAGCTTATGCAGGCTGAGTGGAGCGAGAGCTCAACGACGACAATGCTTACCAAAGCTACGGAAGCGGTGAACTTCATCCTATTCGAATGGTTACGTACGTGGCCGTCGTGCGCGGAATGATCGGGCGTTTGCTTTGCAGAGGCTGTCGATGCGCGGACTGACGGCGCTGTGGGAGCTGCCCGCCGCAGCGGTGGCGCAGATGGCGCAGCTGCGCGAGCTGGACCTCCGTGGTAACGGGCTGCGCCACCTGGCGGCGCCGCTGTTGCTCGCCCCGCCGCGCTTGCAGACCGTCTACTTGAGCGGTGCGCGCTTCTCTTCTCCTCACCTCTTTTATTGAGTTTGCCAAGGGAGGTTTCATTTACCACTAGCTTCCTAGCTAGCCGAGTTGTTATTTCATCGACAAAGGACATACTCGGTATCTTTTTTTTGGAATAGTCACCCGCTGTGTGACCATGTGGTCCTGACAGCTTAGCACGCTCAGTTGAATTGAGTGATTCTTTCTCGGTATCCACGATGGTCAGAGTAGTCGATGCGCGAGGCTCACAAGAGACCGTGTTGTTAATGAAAACAGCTTATGAACAAAAATAATAATTGTGAATCACACGAGTAAATGATACTATATTGGCGAATGAAATCGCGCTCACCGGGGACAAAACTTATTCGCATTCGTTGATAGCATTATTTTCCTGTTGTTCGCGACCTATTTCGCGTTGCTAAATAGAAACGACAAACATGAAATTCGTAGGTAGCAACGAATTTACTTTTAACCACAAATAGCACCGACCTTATAAGGGTGATCTCTGTTTGTGTGCCTGCAATACTTTCATTGGAACGCATAAGCTGGCTTCCAGAAGTAGGCCACAAAGGACGCATCACTAAAATCTCTGATATCAGTTCCGCTGCGTCTTCAATTCGCAGCTTTTCATTCGGTGTATGTGCCTCGTAGCTAAGTGGTTTAATATGTCTACCATGAGGCGAAAGGTATCGGGTACGATGCCCGATCCGGACAAATATATATTATTCGGTTTCTGGAAGTTATTGACAGTAGCCAGGCGAGTGACTTGATACTGTAGCACCCGTGGGAGAGCCACGCTGACGCATATGCTCACGCACCAATTGGGCCCGCTGTATTGTATTTCGCAGAGTGAGTACGGATATTGAAGGCCATTAAAAATACCGCTTCAATGGCGTTAATAGCCGGCAACAAAACCAATGCGCGGACATTGGCGCGGTTGTTCAAGGGCGGCGATGTTCTCTAACTATATAGGAGACCCACCTGCTCCATTATCTGCCATAAAATAAAAAAAATGTGCACAGACAACCAGTGGGACTGCAGCGACGGCGGCCTGGATTGGCTCGCCATGGAGCGGGAGAATGGGACGGCGAGGCGGAGAATCGCCGACTACCACCGGCTGGTCTGCCATCAGCAGCTGTACAGAGGCAAGCCCCTGCACAAGGTCATGGACATCATCAGGGTAAGAGGCTGCTGTCGAGAGCTGAATTACGCTCGCGCTCACTCTGCTGTCGAGGTGCGCCTCAGACTCAGATACATGCAGGCCATGAACCAAGGCCCTGTTGACGATGGCTCTGCCAGCGACGACGCGGTGCATTACGTCAGTCGCACGGCCCATTGAAGCCGCCCCTCACGTCCGCTGGCTCACTCTGCCCGTTGCTACTCCTTTCTTCACTTCTCGATTGTGAGCGCCTTCCGTAGACGTTCATAAAACAAATTCATTAAATGCCGCGCTCACGAGATGATGCTTCCACTCTTTCCGTATGACTTTTCCAATTGACTGTCATATCAAATTACGATGTACCCAAATATGATTAATATAACCGGGATATGTTTTTGCCGAACAAACTGGTTTCTAATGTTGTCATTCAGACTGAATATGTCTGACATCTTTCGATGTTAGATAATAACACAAAATAAACTGAATGAATATGCCTACTCATAGGCTTTTGAGAGGCTCGTTGCTAAGTGGTTTTGTACGTTGGCCGTAGATAGAAATCGGGTGCGAATCCCAAGTATAATTTAATGTTAAACTTCGTAGCCTTCGCAACCCACATTCGTAGTGACGTGAAACGCTCCGCGTTGGTTCCTTGTGCAACGTTCACTTGACAAGCATACAGTAGATAATGAATTGGTCAGAGTATTGGCTCGTGCCTACCATTCGAGTTCTCCGGGAACGGAGGCGGCTAGCAGCGCAGGCAAACCTTCGCCGAGTTGCTGATTAGCGTTGTGCCGAATAAAATGTGTCGGATGGTTGGCTTTGGCGTCGTAATCTGTTTACTCGTCGAGATAAAAAAGTTACGACCGCCAATAAAACCTCTTTTATGTCCTACAAAGTAGGTAGCTTTTTATCTATCCGTGGTGCCATGCTAAGTATGGAATACTTTCTCCAATTGAAGACAATTCATCGAGAGTGATCGGTCAGAGGCATACCAATACCGATGCGACGCGCCTCGTCATCGTGGTTAGCTGCAGCTCTTCCACTTTCATGTTTTCCTTTCTTTTCGTGACCTTTCTTGGTCGGTGCTGGATGTAAAGCGAACCATTCGGCAATTTTTTCTTCGTCTCTTCGACAGCTAAAAAACGATGAAGAAGAAAGTCCTTAAAGTTCCGGCTAAAATATTAATCTGTTAAACACATGTTAAACCGATTCTTAGATAAAAAAAATGCCTTTCAAATTTTGCGTAACAAAGGCGATCGGTGTTTCAACGAATCCTTCGCTGCTTTGATCAAAGGGCTATTGTTACTTGGGGCTTTGTGTCAAATGTTTTAAAATTGTATAAAAAATCTATTGAACGCAAATATTATTTGAGAATTTAGTAATGTAGTAGCATAAAGCGGCGCCAACGAACGAGAGACAGGCAGGGCTAACGGAGTGCTCCTCTCGGACGGCAGACGGTGCGCGAGACGTGCCCGTCGCCCTGCCGCTGCGCCATGACCCACGTGGTAAGGGACCGCGGCGGCGGCGTGCTGCCGCTGGTCACGGTGGACTGCGCTAGCCGGAACCTCAGCGCACCGCCCGCCGCGCTCCCGCCCAGCGCCACCACCTTGAGGCTGGAAGGGAACCAGGTGAGCTCGCGCATTCCATTGCCCTTCGACGACAAATTCATTAATTTCCTTCGGTTCAACTTGAAGTTGGCACTCATAGAGGAGATTTTTAGTACACTTGTAGAGGAGTCCATCCTTGAGCCGATACGCAGGCTTCCGATCAGGCTGTCGGGATCCGGTGCGCGCCGCCAGCGTACAAGCAGGAGGCTCTTGTTTCAACTCACGAGCATATAAGACATAGATGTCAAGACTAAGGTGTAGCGATAGACTTCCTTGTAATCATTATGAAATCAGTTAAATGTCCATAAATTGTCAATTTCACAATTACAACCTCAAAATACTACAAAAATATTCTTGTTCGAATGAACCTGCTTTAAAGAAAAAATCACGGTTTTTGAGCGTGGATGTCAAAAAAAGCTGCTTCTATTGTTTTTTTTAATGCAGCTAACAAAACAATAGGGTCCAGTTGTTTAAAGTAAAAGTAAATGGAACGGCCCTTCGAGCCATCTCTAATAATGTAAGTGTGTAATTTTAAAGAAAGAGATGGGTCGACTAACAGTATCCAATTTCCAGATCAGCACAATTCGCAGCCTGGTCCACGACGCCAAGTACAGGAAGCTCATGGACCTGTACTTGGATAACAACACCCTGCACACCGTCAAAGAGCTCGAGGGCTCCGAATGGTTCGCCGCTTTCCGGGTGCTGAGCTTGAGAAGCAACCTTCTCAAACAGGTCAGAGGCCGCAGCACAAGGGCTCGAGGCTTCTGGGCTGTAAAGTGCGTTGTTTATGTTGTTATCCTGGCTTTACTTAGTAAGCTTTGTACGGAATGAGACTGAGTGCTGTCATGGCCACCGAATAAAGCCAGGAGAATAACAAGAAGGAGCCTCGAAGCAGGCCGACTGCTGTCATCGTAACCGCTTCAGTACGCAGCATACCAAACATCGCATAAAATGTAACTTTATTCTCTTACATTATCGCTCGGCAATAACCGCTCGCATGACCGCCCGTGAGCCCTTTTAATAATTGGAGTATAAGGCCAACCGCGTTGCTGGAAGGAGCGGGGGCTGAAGGGGAGCACGCACTTGCAGATCCCCGTGTACGCGTTCGACAAGGCGTTTCAAGCGAACAACAACATCATGGGCGTGTTCCTGGGGCAGAACCCCTGGCGGTGCGACTGCCACTTCATCCCGCGCTTCCAGGCCCTGCTGCTTAAGTACAAGAGGATCATCCGAGACTTGGCCGACATCAGGTGCTCCACGTCCGACGACGAGTCGCTCTCCCAAGTGCAGGTGAGCAGGCCAATCCCTTTCTTCGGATCCAAGGACACTGTGCTTACTGCCTCCTTGTTTATGCACGAACCAGATGTATAGTGGCTACACCGCGGCCATATCGCACGACGATTCATTGTGATTCATATATAGGGGAGCTGGAAATGACATTCTCATAACAACTGAAAACGTTCCTTTCCGTTACAGATAATCACGATGCCGCTGGGGAACGTTTGTGGTGCGGCGGGCGCAGGCTTGATGCCATTGAGCGCAGTCGGAGTGGTGAATGTGCTCCTCGCCTGCCTCATACTCGTCATATTGGGCAGGTTCCTGTACGACTGGCACGATTTCCGCAGGACCGGCAAGTTACCGTGGCTGTCGTCTGTGCTGCCCTGAGCTGGCGCATCTCTCCGGCGCAACCGTTCCCGGCCATCGCACCGCACTGTGCAATGCAAGTGCCTCGGGCTCGAGCGGTGGCAGTGACGTAACTATAACGTTCAAAGCCTGTGGCAAATTCATCGGACAGGCCTCCTTTCCAATATAAAGAAACTGAACGAACAATAATAGTATTTTTTATTTTATAATACTTATTTATACACTATTATTTGTAAGAGTTTACCAATAAACCACGACGTGAAGCAGGGACATACAAACTTTATAATAATTTGATTTTCTAATAATTCACTGTAAATTATGCGTACCTATATATTGAACTGAAATAACAATTATAGTTTTTCACAATCTTAATTATTGAAAATCCAACCAACAAGTATGAGGATAATCCGGTGTGTGGCGAGGACCAGATCCGATGGTTCCTTGCCAGACGCCAACAAACTTAGCTGTCTGGAGAAGTCAGGTATAAATTGTATGTATAAGTTTATTCAATTGAAAATATGTAATAGGAAACAAGACGTCGTTCATCAAAATTGGTTGAGGACCGACTTTTTTTTAAATTTGTTAGCATTGCTTTATACCTAAATATTGAATTCCGCTCGGTCATATGATATGCCTCACATATCCTTACAAATATTTTTCTTTCATTTACAATATCTACCACATAAATATGAGTATGTATATACTACCTGCTCAAAGTGTGTGTCACCAAGCTATTTTCTAATCCCTCAATGAACAATAGCTTCATAATTTAGGACCGGCAATTAACTTAGCAATAGCGTATAAAAAAATAAAAACCCAACGGTTCCAATTCTAGGTACATAATATGTAAAGAAAATCTTGTTTTATTTAGAAGCGGGCGCGTGATTTAGCAGTTAATAACCACTGGGTACTGGTAGGTCGCAAGGGTCTACACTTCGGAGGCCCACTCTCCTCACATCGTATGTAACGCCTACCTATGAAGTGTACTTGCCTTTTTTAAATAGTAACTATGCTAATATTTTAGCTAATGTGGGTGTAAAATAAGAGAATATCACTAGAAAAACAGTAGGATATATAGATTTCCTGTAATGTCAGGTATAGTATTCCTGCATATGGTGAACAACAGTAAATAAAGAGTTCAGTTTCTTATATTTTTTTAGAGAAAAATTATTATCAGAAAAGTAAAATAAATGGTTACTATGAAATAATTTCGTTTATGTGTGAAGCACAAGTGAGCAAAATAATTATGTGCAGACATAATTATTTTTATTTATTATTAGCATATTTTCTATGCGTTGTTTTGCACCATTTACGCATCGCATCTGTTTTTCTGTTTTTTATATATTGAGCGCTGGCAAATTGCATTTATTTCCAATTTTTTTTTGCGCTATCTATATGTAAAATTATTAATTAGACTTCGTGCTATATGTTGGTGATACTCAAGGTTAATAAAAAGCGGACCTTCTACTCCGTGTTTTTCGTACAACTTTACGTACCTACATTATATACCTAGGAGTTATGAATAGCGATTACTAAGATGTCAAAAAAGAGGCGCACAAAATGATAGTCCACGATTGTCAAAATTTTTAAACCACAGACTAGTGTTGGCTGGTGAAATACAAAAAAATATCAATAAACTAAGTTACAGGTTGCAACTATTATTATAAAGAAGAAAATTAATCAATTAGCCTTATGTTTATCATTAAGCTGTGGAATAAATATTTGTTTTAATAATTACAATGCTACATTTTAAGTCGTAAAGCGTCATCTATTGATAGAGCTTTCTACTGAAATATTATGTGGTTATCTCGGGAGGTGAAATGTTAATATGTTTATATAAAATTATCATAGATGGCGTTTAAAATATCATCATCAGCCTATTCAAGTCCACTGCTGGACATAGGCCTCCCCCAAATAATATATTTATAATTTATGTTTATAATATATTTCTCATAAATCTCTGAAGTACTATTAAGTTAATATATTACAAGAATAGGCATAATAATTCGGTTTTTTACGTATTACGCGTGCCCTTGCACAGGAGCAAGAGAAATTTACTCGTAATCACAGTAGAAACGCAGGATGTAGCTTACAAAACTGAACGTAGGTAAGTGTTATTTGCACACGAAAGCGCTATGTATCGCACGGCCAGCGTATCAACAAATGCGAGCAGACGCCAGCGGATGCATCTACCGGGAATGCTGACGCTGCGGAATAGTATGAATTGTGTTAATATTTGCCATCGCAGCTTCGAGCTAATGCGATTCCTTCGTATATCAAGACAACTAGTCTTGATATAGGTACATACACTGAGATTCAATTACATTAAATTGTAGACAGATTAATAATAGTATTTAGATCATTTATTTGATATTATCGACGAAAGTAAATATCTGTCCAATTTGAGCAAAGGCTTGATTTTATTATACCATTTATGGCATATCAGTTTATAATATATTTGTAAGTAAAAGTCTAAATTAATAAGACTTGCGTCGTCGCAACACGACTGCGGCTCGCAGACACCAAACATGGCAATAGTTGAAACGCGCGGCCAGATAACATGCCATAGACAGATTGACAGTCAAAGCTTAGAATTGGGCCTCTACTAAATTCAGTTTTGTAATTCAATCTGTTCTTGTGCCAATAAATTGGTATGTAGTGATTTATCATCATGGCTGATAGCCACCGCTTTAGGCCTCGAGCTTTTTATAGGGCTAATGCGCGGCGAAACAACACTAATTATAATCTAAAATATATATTAAAAGCTCATATAATTTTTAATGGTATAGCGTGCAATGGAGCAGGCGATCTTCTATTGGTAAGAGAACACCGCCACCCATGGGTGACCGCATTACAATCCGCGCTTTGGTCCGATACCTCCACTCACTCAACGAAACACAGTACAAGTACTATGTTATTATGTATCAGTATACTAGTTACGAGGAGTTAAAAATATATATACAAATATAATACGCTTTTTGAGTAGATTGTCACTGATATCGATTATTAGGTAAATTATTTTTGTACAGGCAGTTTATAAACTCATGAATTCACAAAGACATGTAATATATTTAAAGGCATAAGGTGGTGTGGGCGCTGGCCGGTAGCACTGAACACACTCAGCCACGATCGCTCGCCAGGCACAAGCCTGGCTAAGCGAGTAGTGTCGATAAGTGTTAAGCCCTACGCTTACAGCAAGTTGGCTGAGAAGAAGACAACTCCAACAGCCGGGAATAAGTCCTACAGTGCTGCTTTTACATTATTAGAATCGGAACTGATTAAACAAAAGTTAGTGTGAGACTATGCCGTGCTCAATTCTCAAATCGCACATCAAAGAACAAGAATACGATGAGTGGACACGAGATATCTTCGGAAGTCCATTGAAGACTGGCGCGACTTGAAACAAACATTTCATGAGTGTCTCGCAATATCGGCAGAGCTGTCGAAGCAATAAATATGGCTGAAAATCCGGGAAGCTCGGCGGCGTTGTTCGAGCTGATGTTGTGATAAAGTGATGCTCAGCAGGCGAAGCGGAAACGGCAACAAATATCTGCGCACCGCGGCTGGCGCCTTTTTCGATGCTGGCACGTCACGCGGCTTCTAGAGGGATCTTCTTAGCTGGTCGGCTTCCAAGTAGAGGCACAGCCAGGCCGTATGCTTTTACGCCACGACAGTGAACTGCTTATGAATGCTGACGTTTCGAGATGGGTGCCAACAGTTTATAAATGTCAGACATGAATTCTCTAATTATTAACATGTTGACGTCATTCCAAAGCAGGGAAACGGCCGCCGGGAGGAGGCACGCGTATGGAGATAGCCTCGCGGAGGCAACAGAACAACTGAAATGACATCGGCGTTATGAAACAGCGCGGGTGAATAATGCGCGGCCATATTTCCCCCGGAAAGGCACATTAACTGACAAATTAATATTTACGAGATTTATTTTTCATTTTGAACATTTTGTTATTGTCGCGTTTTCCATTCGCCTTATGAAGTGAAATAGACGTCATTTCGGATGAGATATGGCGGCCATATGTCCCGCTCCAGTCTCCCCGCCACACCACCACACCGCCACACCGCCCGCGCCGCCCGCCACTAATTGGCAGCGTCTTCGTCAGCCGCCCTCGCTCACGATTCGCACAGCTCGAGCACATTCAGCAGTAATAAGCGTACAGCCGTTGCGGTTCGGTCCAGCGAGAGAAATCTCAGACGGAGACGTGGTTCCAGTGAGCCTCGGAAGGCCGAATAGCGTCGGCGTAATGTATTGTTATCGGTGCCTCGCACTCTTGGGGCGTCGCCCCTCGTCGGCCATCGGGTTGTGAGCTTAAAGACTAGCGTCAGACAAGTAAGCCCGAGTAAGCCGCAGCCCGGACCTTCGCCGGGTGACCATTACATTGGAATATTTGACTCGTTTGTCGTAAGATAAATTCTAGAATTCTTTTGTACTATAAAATCATGGTTAACACTAATTACATTAATTAGCGCCTCAGCGGATACGCATCATTGATTGTTCCCGAGCCACAACAACGTAGAAACGCCGGTGACGGCAGCTGCTTCCACCGTACGACTATGAAGGATTTTTAGATAAAAATGATTCACATGTCAATAATCCTTTGAAAAGTTCCTCTAAAGAGAGATTAAAATATGCTTTCATTAATAATCGTATTTCATACAATAAAATAAACTCTATAGGTGACACTAAATGTGTTAGCAGGATCAATCCGCTCTAGCATCCTATGCAAGTGATTATTTGTACCTCACACCTGATCTCAAAGTCCTAAATAAGAAATGGGTGTATAGGCACAGAAATTTTCGCTGAATGAAGGAAATCCACAGAAAGGCGTAGAAGCGGTGGCCCTACTCGTGGATTTGTTAGTTACGACTTGGAGGGCGGCAGCTTTGGGGGTAACACACATAATCTGCTAGATTCCTTTAAATGTAGCCATAAAAACTTCATGCTTGACCTGTCCTGTTATATTTTTTGTATTTATACTATTTTAAAAAGAAAACCGTGAGCTTTACTAAAAAATAAATATCAATTAACTTTACCATCAAAGATAAAAACTTTATAGCAAAAGAGTCAAGTGTAACAAAGTATAAATTAGGATGTTGGTGATGAGCAAATTTGCTGGTTGTATGGAGCCATTCGTACTTAGTCTGCTAAAAGTGCATTTTGAACTTCCCCGCAAGTTCAGGGCTGGCGCGGCGTTGAATTTGTTCAATTTAACTACCATTTCATATACTAATGACGAACATTGCAATGACTGAATAGTAAACGTATTCATCCCCGCGACTAAGCTGCCTCAATGCCAGGTATCGGGTGATTAAAAGTTATTATTGGAAAATTGTGTTCATTTGTATATTTTTTGGGGACCTTCAAGAAAAGAGATTTTCCTTTAAGGCCGGCAACGCACCCGCGGCTCTGCAAGGGCTGGGGGTGTCCATGGGCGGAGGACCGCGTGCCCTAGGTAAGCCTGCCACTCGCTTGCCACCGTTGCTATAAAAAAATTAAAATAATTATAAATAAAATCTGAAAGAATCTTCTATAAGTAGTGTCGGCAACGCAACCGCATTGCAATAGGGCTTAAGGATGTCCATGAGCGCGTCGTTACCCCTAGGTCAGCCTCTTGGCCATTTGCCCCCCGCTATATAAAATGAAAAATGGAGAAGTTTAGGCCTTCGGGTCGTCCCGCTGCAGTCGCGAATAGCAGGCGCCCGCCAACCCTGCGCTGCAAGCAGGTTTTTACAGAGACAGTCTAAAAGCTTCCCTCAAGCGGCGGACAAATATTTTGAAAACGTATTAAATTAAATGAGCCAAATGATTGTGTTGTTCCGACGGGACTCTTCGCAGGGGGCCTCTTTAAGTACTTTCTCTACTCTACTCGCTTTCAACACTAACTTTGTATTCGCGTCTCATTATGCAAGCACCGGCGGCCTCCTTCGCTGGATTGTCTTACGCGATGTAAGGAAGTTTAATTTACAGATGCAACTGGCATTCAAGGCAGAACGGTTGTCAATAAATCGATCTGAATATTACATTTTGCCAGAACACTATTTTGTTAAAATAGACAAAGAAAGCAGATCAACAAGATCAATCTGATGGAGAGCTCTAGGCAAGTGCCCAAAGTGTCCACTGCGAAAGAGGGCTACTTTGCAATCTCTATCTATCTATCTATCACGAATCATAGCTGCGTTCGGTTCGGAAATAGTACTGCCCCGACTGAGATTCTTGACTACTTTTGAGGTATTCGGAACGTCTGGCGTTTCGTCTGTAGCCGAAGTGCCGTCCTTACTCCTAAAGTGAACTTCTGTTTCCATTTATGTGAATAAAGAGGAATTTGATTAGGCATACTATTATTTACGTTTGGCATAATCGCTTTTTGTTGTAAAAGCAGTCGGAGCCGAGTGCCGAACGAGCGCTTGGTGTCAGGTGCGGCCACATTTCGATTTGATTGCGTTTTCTATCTCATATATGCGGCTTTGAGGCAGGCAAACTCTAAACAACTATAAAATCTAAGTTTGTCATCATAATCAACATCAGCCTATCAAGTCCACTGCTAGACTGGATCTAGATCTGCGATCTGGATCCAGCGGTTGCCCGCGACCTTCGTGAGATCGTCTTTCCATCGCGTGGCGGGACGTACCACTCTGCTTTTTCCGGTACGCGGTCGCCGTACGTCGGTACGTATCTAAGTTTACGTCAACAATTTCCCTCATGAGTTTTAAAATACCGGTTTGAAATATAAAATCATCAAAAACCACAGTAGATGCAGTTAAAGTCACTATACAACGAGTATCCCAAAAACATTTCGTCACACCATTAATGCTAAGAGCCTCTTCCACACCCAATACAAACTACTTGATGCTCAAACGAAAAGCAAGAGCTGTCTCAATGACAGCCCTCTCATGCTATTGTAATCGCAGTTTAGATAATTTTGCTTCTCATTATTTACGTTACGCGGCGGGCCAATGGCTACCGACAAGGGAAGTGCGTCGCCACTCGAGAGCTCCGAGCTCTCTCGGGGACTCACTAACTCCGTAATAAGGTGTTTTAAAGGTACCTACACTATTGAATTCACGTAACACTTCAATTATTGCAGGATAGCATTCTTTATCTTCTCGGCGTTCCAGGCTAACCGAAACAATGTTATAACTCCGTTTATTTTACAATTTTGGGCTACAACTATTCTGTAACAGATCTCATGACAGCTTCTCAAAGCGTCGTGACACCAGCGATCTTGTAAGTTACGCTAAATACATATAGAATTAGTGGTGTCAGCAGAATTTATTATTTAATTCATAGTTTTATTCGGTCTTTAGAAGGGCTCTCAGTTTACTCGTGAAAAAAGAGTACTACTTGTACTGCACTTCACTGGAGGCCCATCCAGTATAACTATTGCCTCTTTGCGTAACCTAAAGAGCCGGAAGCACAAACACAGCGTGGATTGCAGACCGTTATACACGGATTGGCGGTCTTATCATCGCCTCTAATCGGCTAGGCTGTCCGTCCCTTCATCTTTTCAAAGTGAAAATAGAAACATTTTCCTTTGTAAGCATAGCGTTTTAAAAAGTCGTTGAAAATAAACGCATCAGAGGTGCATTATCGACGCAAGGCGTGTACACAAAGGCGTTATGTCGCAGCGGGAGGCGGCGCGGACGAAGACGCGCCACTTACGGCGGAAGCGAGCGCGCCGGACGCGGCCGACGCGTGCCCGCCCTTGTACTGCACCGACGGCGGTAAGGCCCCGCATTCTATTTCAATCGCATTCTAGCTGGCTAACCTTTTCGATGAGAACATTTTTTCACTGCGTAAACGCCGCCGGGAGTTGTGCTGGCTTTTGTTTTAGATATGTATAGTATATATAATCTGTTTCGACCCTGTCTGTTATACTGTTATCATCTATTAGGTGGTTCATCGTATCTTCTCAAATTAAAGTTAATAGTTATTTAAGAGTAAGTATCAACCTCATGTAAGAAATTCATTAAGTTAGTGTAATAAAATACAAATTATAGTTATATGCGTGGATTATTCCTAGCAACGTATACTACATAGAATTACTGTTAGACATATTTGTATGGGGCACACATTCTATCCACGGCACCAGGAGCCTGTGAAGAAAATGCAATTGCTCATGCGAAGAGAGCTCCACAGGTCAGCACTATGAGTTCAGTGAGCAGAGCAGCAGCTCGCGGCCTCTAACGAGCTGGCGATCGGCCAGGACCGTCCTGAACCTTTATTGTATGTCGCATAACTTTTGGTCTATTGATTTTGGTTCGCACGAGTGTCAGCGTCAATTTTATTTGTACGTTCTACAATATTTATGTTTCTTCATGAAATTCAATTAGTGCGTTAGCTTTTTTAATTGAGTTTGTTTGCCTCGTAATTCAGATGTATTTCATTGGCTCAGTATTACTTTTAATTCAGTTCAATTACTCTGTAACTGTATTCAAAGTACAACGCTTGGCCGGGACCGAATGATTTTTATGTTGGGAAGCATCGAGGACTTGCTCGCTTTAAAAGTTTCCGTTCAGATTTCTAAGGGACGCTGTACTGCCGCTCGTAATCTTTTTCTTTTTCCGCGTCTTGAATTGACGCCCATTGTACATATTAAAATATAGCTTTTCCAAAATGGTTTCTCAAGAGTAAAACAACTTTGAAAACTGAATAAATTATTCACCTTTCTTATATTTTTGCATATGATATTTTAAAAGTCACAGCGCTTATAGCGAAACGTGTTTGTCTCTATATAGCCCAAATATGAAGCAAGTAGGTGCGTACGCCACAGACTGGTGGTTGAAGGCGGACCCTCCGCAAATCGGCGGTTTTTTTATAGTATAGCGGACAACGGAGCAGGTGGTTCTCCTATATGGTAAGAGAACACCGCCTCCTATGAAAAAGGGTGCCACAGTCCGCGCGTTGGTTTTGTTGCCGGTTTTTTACGCCGCTTAAGCGGCATTTTTAAGAACCTCCGATGTTCTCTACATAGCACAGTACAAGTATCGTTTCACGCTGACTATTCAAAATTTCGTTGCATTGGGTACCTGGCTGAATTGTCTCGGCAATGAATGATCCGCGATTGCCCACATCTACTGATTGCAGGTTTTTAGAATAAGGTACAAAATAAAGCCACCGCTCGTTCTTGAAGGCCCGTTAAACGAAACGGGAACCTTTGTGCGTTTGCTCGCGAGTGAAAGCAATAAGGCGGCGAGTCATGGCGGGTCTACGCCGCGGCCTTCCACCTCCGAAGGTTCCAATTACTTCAACTTTACGCATTGTTTGCTTTCCATAAGGGAACGTGAGCTGATGCTTTCACTCGCAGACTTCGACAATTACAAAAAAACCTCTCCTCCAACACAATTTAAGGGCTCCGATGTCGTGTTTGTGAACAAGACATAGCTAAGATTTAATTTATTTCAAGGATTCACACAACACATAACGCACAGAAACAACAAATGTCTTCTTTTTTTTATAACATCCCCAGCCCTTGCAGTACGCTCTTTTCCTGAAGGTCTCCAAGTCGTATTGGTTTAGAAATACCCCCCGCTGGCAGCTGATTCCACAGAGGTGGTGAGCGGCACAAAATGCCTTAAAAAACGCTCAGTTGTGGAACGACAAACATCGAGATGAAAGCGAAGAAACTAAGCTTTCTGATACTTGTAACATCCTTCCTCTATCGTAGGGAAGTCGTCACTTATAAGAACTTTTAGTTAGATTTTTGATAATTTTATTAATAATATTTAATTATATTTAAATAAATATGTGTTGTTTGGCTGTCATATTTGAGTCTGCTTCCCGAATCAAATGATATATCCAATTTGAGCCGCTCAATTATTGGGTTTATAAATGTGTTTGTGTTGAATTAAAAAAGTGGGGGCCTGCGCTAATCGGCGCCATCAATCACCGGGCGGTCGGCCGGCGCGGCGGCGGACCAGAATCCCACGGCGTCGGCACGAGCACAACCTCTTTTATTTAAAACAGCTCTTTTCCAGCTCTAACAGCACTTATATCTTTAGTAGTTTTCTGCTCTAGCATAAAAAAAGATCGAGGTTCAAACCCGGTTCCTTCACGGTAGGTTACAAGACCGCTCGGTTGTGAGGTTCATAAAGCATCATAAGTATAAGAAATGTTGAACGATAGCTTCACTTCTTCATATCAAATGTACAGGTCAAATAGCGTAACAAATTAAACTCGGCGACTTCCTTGGCCCTCTCAGACCTTGGACATTCCGTAAACAGTGAGTTTACTTTTTAAAACGTTCATAAGTAACAATACGAAAACCAGATGACACTCTGACTCGGTTAGTCGTCCTGCCTTTAAGGAAAGACCTTTCCGAAAAGTGTGCTACCCGTCCGTGCTCCGTTTAAAAAATAACTAGTGCGCAAAATCCCTTAATACAATAGTTTAATGTTTTTCGAAACGACAATAAATCTCTCCAGCTATAAAATAATACAGACATGAAGTATTCAGAGCAAACAAAAAACGCTTGAAATATCGTTCACGTAATATTTGACAAAGTATATTTACCTCGACGGGCCGGCCGTTGTGTTTTATCTGCGACAACAGGCCACAGTGGAGGAGGCAGCTTAGCTTACATCAGTTCAATAAAATCACAGGTAAAATATTTAATAAATTAATAAGTAGGTGTTCCTAGAGTGTCACTAAGATTCACCTTGACGGAGATGCTTTATGGCGAGCATCTAACACCAACAGGCGTGCAGGTTTGGATTCGTGAAAAGTAAATCAAAATGAATGAGCAGGTGGAACCGGCAAAGGTTAAGTAAAATTTGCAAAACCAAAAAAATACACGCTTCATCTTTTCTTTGCTACACTGAATTAGTTCAGGATAGAAGAGGTTCAATTTTATTTATTTTCTTGTCTCTATGCTTGAAATGGGGATATTTCTGCGCCCAGGAGCCGACAGGGTCAGCTGAAAATGATGTTGAGCTTCACAGTCATGCGTTACTCTAGTATCTGTCCCGGCAGAGTGGGTTCGTGCACGCGTTGATATATTGCGCCAGAATTTATATCTCGCAGATCGGCTCCAAATCAATTTAATAGGAAACATTCGCGCAAAGGCCAAAGTACCCTGGGACACAGAATTCAGAGCTGTGTTGAATGGCTGCTCCATTTGTTTAGGCGGAACGTCCAATCGTTCGCTTCTATTGGATTAAGATGCTTTTATTACTTTTATGTTTTTTATGATATATCGGACGTCGGAGCAGATGGGTCTCCTTTATGCCCATCACCAGCCGCGCCACTCTCCGCCCTTTTGTTGTATTGCCTCCGATATCCTCACACTCTCAGAGAAACACAGCAGAAGTACAGTTTCAAGTACAACTACCATTTCACACTGAGTATTCTGTGAGCTCGTGGTTCTTTGAAATAGTGTGTCAGCTTATGCTTCAGCATGGCTCTCTTACGAATGGACAGTATTAGGTCCGTTCGTCCGAAAGGATACAACGGGCTCACAGCGAGAAACGGTACTTCTACTGTGTTAGAGTGCGTGAGGATATCGGCTGGCCTTAAAAGTACCGCTTAAGTGGCGTAAAAGTCGGTAACACAACCAAAACTCACTTGCTCCGTTGTCCGCTATAGAATAAAAAAGTAATTTTTAAGTACAATCTTCTGTTTCAGAGAAAGTTATTTGGACGTCGTACATAGCTTTGATGCAGCAATATATGGAGCTTGTGGAGAGAAGTCGTTCACCGCTCTGATTTTAATGTAACTTTTAGTCAATAGAAGATATGTATTTATTGCGAGGTTTTGTTATTTCTCTTCCTAATTATATTTAATTTAATGAGAAACGTAGAATATGAAAACAATATTTTTGAAACTATTTTTAACTGCTGAAAATGAGGAGTGACAGGTCTGCATCACCCAATTCGAAGGACACAAACAAAAGAGTATGTTAGTTAGTTTTTTTTATACCATCGGTGGCAAACGAGCAGGAGGCTCACCTAGGGTAAGCGGTCCTCCGCCCATGGACGCCCCAAGTCCTTGTAAGGCCGCGGGTGCGTTTCCCGCCTCTAAGGAAAGTGTACGCTCTTTTCTTGTAGGTCCCCAAGTCGTACTGGTTTGGAAATACCCCCAACAATGGTTCTTAACATATTGGCTCTATCTCGATTTTTGGTGATTATGTGGAAATTGTTTGCTCATAAATGGAGGAGTAAGTCGGGCGAATATTACTGAGTAAGTTTATCCTGCGAAGTGGAATCATTTGATGGCCGCCGGGGAAAGACCGTGCCGGAAGTGACGAGGCCGATATGACGGAAGAGGCTCTTAGGCCCTCCGCCAGACAGCGACTGCCGCTGACGCGGTCGACTGGGAAGCGGTTTCCCTCTTTTATTATCCTTGTATAACAATCCTGAACGCTGTATCATTTTATGTCTGTTTGTTAGGTGAACATATATTAATAAATCCACCCACAAAGTGGACAGACGACCTTATAAAGGTCGCCGGAAGACGCTGGATGCAGGTCGCCTCCGACAGGTATGCATAGAGGTCCCAAGTGGGAGGCCTATATCCAGCAGTGGACGTCTTACGGCTTAAATGATGACGATGATGATGAAAATAAAAAAATATTGAAAAAGAACAAAGCCGAATGCCAACATATAAAAGGCAAATAATTATAAGTACGTATGGCAGAAACAACGCGACCATCCAAAGAGTTTCTTGAGAGAGCCGTGCTCCGTGCGCGAACAGCCTTTCGTGGACGAAGCCTCAGATATTTTTACGAAGGTTTTATATCGATTAATACGTAGGTAGCTGTATGCGCTCTACTTATTGGTCGACTTCAAAGCGAACTCTCTTAGACCGCTTCGCTGACCATTGACATAATTTAATTTACTTTATCTTTACATAATAATTATTTGTATTTTCTAACACAGGAACTTATTCCCTCGATCTGGGCGACTGACCTAACATTGTCCCGTATATGCTGATATATACTTGTACAGTGTTTCGCTAGGTGAGGGAGCATTCTGGAAGTCCAACTGACTGCGGCGCGGTTGTCAATGGGTGGTGACAACTTTTAAGCATCAGTGGTCCTACCTCCACCTGTATCTGTGAGCTTAAAAAGAACTCAATTATAGATGTTATTATTAGTTCATTACACTCGACCAGGTGAAACAAAGAAAACATCTAGATAAAATAAGACATACATAAAATACGTGAAGCCAAATTAGTTTAAGACTGACTAATATTATAACAACGAAACTCAAGTAATAATATCAAATGAAAACAGATTCTAGATCGAA
>DWCF01003715.1:0-18744 GCA_018230265.1 Delias oraia
TACTTTGAATCGAAGAAAGATTTGCTGACTGAAGTTGGAGTTTGGGACATTAAACCTACTGAGGCTACAGCATAATTATAAGTGATAATTATATGTTATTAGACAGTGTCGTTTTGATTTCACTCATACACCTTAAAAATATCATCCACACAAGAAAAAATGTCTTTGATGATAATATTTCGCTCAATGTGGCTTTTCTATCATGACTAGACTCATTGCAGTTATTTTTAATATTTTGTATGACTGGTCTCTGGTAGACTGGAAGAGCTCTTATATCTAATAAATTAAAATAATTTTCGAAATTTATATATGGACACGAAATAGAGTCGTGTAAGATATTACATACAATATTTTATCTACTGTTGTTTTCAGAGGAGTCTATGAGTATATTTATACTTGGCTCTAAGAAAATCGAAATTTAGACTAATAATAAATATAAAACGAAAATGACATTTTAACAAAATTACAACTATTTTAGAATTATTTGTACAATAATAGTACGAATTAATAGAATAGAATGTAAAGATCAGAACTGCTAAAGATAAATAAAACAATTTTTAAAAAATTAAGGCACATTTATTGGTGGACGGGAGAGAAAATTTACAGTATATACAAATTCTGAGCTATTTACATTTTGTTGAAAATATTTGGGCTATTATTCAATCATTTCTATGGCAACCGTTTTAAAATACTAAACATATCACAATTTATATTAAAGTACTTAATGATTAAGTAAATATGTTGCTTAAACTGAATTGTTATTTACGAATAAGTCTAAATAATATTTAATGTGAATCATTTTTACATATTTATTAAAAATAAAATATTTGTATTATATTTACAGGGGATTGAAACAAAAATTATACGAAACAGCAGCTTTCTCTCCAACGAGATGAATTTTGAACGTAATTAATTGTGTTATATGTTAAATCAGCTACTGTTAGGGTGAATGTGCACGCATCTGTTCACTATTTGTATTAGTAATTTTAACGGACATAGCGTCTTAGTCAGGATTGGTAAATACAAAAAGTTAAGCTCAGTTCTTCTATAAAGTCGTGTTTATCAATGTTCTGAACGTTTAGGATCCGACTATAACTTTTACGTTCATAATGAATATCACGATTAGCTTTAAAACCACATCCTAATCTTAGAGATAAATGTATCTATATTATTCTACTTATAAAGTAGATATAAAAGTTGTGCATGTAAATACTGCAAATATATGAACTATGAAAAAATAAACTTAGTATTCTAGATTTAACTATGAACACCTTAATAACCGTACTCATTACTTAAGTACAACTTAAGTCAAATGCTGAATTGAGCAATGAAAAATGCAACATACTTAACTTTAATTATAGAAATACATAAATTTAGAAAAACTCAACACGAAAAAACGATTTTATAATTAAATTGGCTTTTTTAAAAAAAAACGAAAAACTTAATGATATAATTTCGAGATCAATTGGAATTTTAATCTATGATTACATTGTAAGCCAATATTTTTTTATATAATCTGACAGCAGACTGATATTTTCAGCTTTGCCGTCGTGCCTTGCGAACAGGAAACCTGAAATTCTATTTTTAAATATGACAGCAAATAAATGAGCGACAATAAACCACAGTATCAGTTAACATTTTCAATTGAATGTTGTATTGAAAACAAAGGGTTAACTGTCGCGATTACTCACTTCTGTTTCGTGTGATGCATTAACATATTTACATATGGATCAGTACATAAGCACCATTCAACTGATAAAATTAAAACATTGGCACTGTTATGCACACAAATTGCCATGCACCTTTTATAATAATTCTATACAAATCGGAAGACTATTTAAACATGGAAGACTATGGTAAAAACTTATGGCACCAATACTTAATTAGATCTTATAATAAGCATACCTTTTCCATCCAATAACTCCTAATAATAAAAGCATTATTTAGACGACCTTTTAATGGATCGGGCATAAACGTGTAGCACTTTAAAATATTATACGTATTACGAGTATAACATATCTACAAGCCTACACTGGCGATTATTCCCCACTAAGAACTTAGCTTAATGAAACCAATGTAAGTGTATCCCTGCTGGAGCAACAATGTTCTATTTTTTTCTCTTTGCGAGATGTTAACAATGTCGCCCTTTAATAATCGAGCAACTGTTTGCACGGAACAGGAAATTTGCGATTTGATTAATGGTCTGTCGCTAGAGTCGTCGCCTGTTGCGCAAGCTGAAAGCAGACGTGGTGTACTGTGTGGCTGCCTCGCCCATATGAAGTACGCGCTCGGTGCGTGACTTAGGTAAACCACCTGTAAATTTTATAATTATTACTCATTACCTAGACAAAAATCAAATTCGACAAGTTTATATTCAAATTTCTATAAGAAACACATACACGTATAATTGTGTTTACAGTATCAACAACATACAGATATCAATCATAAATCTATAACTAAAATATATGAATTGCCAGTTAAACAAATTTACTAATTTAATTTACTTTCTATATCTGTTAAAATACAATTAGAAATGTTTATTTACACGTTGTCTTAATGTATATGTTAACATGCCATTAGGATCATTAAATAACATAGGCAATAATTGTTATCTAGATAGACAAACCATTTTAGATAACAAATTTCCGGGCAGACATTACCCCGGAGTTCAAAGGGTGCGGATACTTTCGGTCGAGTGGCAGCCAAGCGATGGCATTTTTAATTGGCAAGAGGCTTAGACAATTGAGGCGTATGAATAGTCAATTCGTGGGAAATGTCCGGCAAAATCAGTATCAATATATCAACGCTAAAATTAGATCATAATACGACTTAGATTAGTCTTAATTGTTACGCAGTATACAAAGATATACTATCTCTTGTCCAATGATAGTACTATCGACGTGACCAGTACGATTGTCCTTATTTGTAAACAATTTAATCTGCTCCACATTAGCTCAAAAATTCCTTTGTCAGCTATTAAAAGCAGATATTTGAGACAGAAAAGGTAAAGAAACTATTATCAATGCTTAATTAACATTTCAGTACAATCAAAATGATTAAAATTATTCATTTTTGTCAATGTAAACAGAAATTAAGTCTTCTTTTCATATTGTAAAGTGCCGTATTTAGTCATGTTAATAAAAAACACAAGTTATGGCCAAGCCAGCATTCCTGAAATCTATTTGTGTGAGTTACTTACTTGAGCATACATTAAATACAGTCCGGACTCCTGAATGGTAAAATAGTTGGTGTGGAGTTCTATTTTGGTTTCGCTGTTCTTTGACGAGATGTCGAGATCACGCGCCCATGGGCCTACGACAGCTGGAATAACACGATTAAAATCAAATAAAATTGTTTACTTTACAATGTTAACACTATAATATTAACACATAAAACAAAATGAAAAAGATCAACTAAATCCAATGACAATCTTTTTAAATTTATTTATTTACGTCCCTTGAAAAATGAGAGAAATAGAACTGTTAATTCATTTTCAGAATATTTATACAAACTTTTATTTAAATATAGGTAATACTATTAACTCACTGAATTTAATAAGATATAAAATAACATAGGTAACTTTTTTATGTTGTTTCCAACAGGACTTTATTTTCTATTAGAATAATGTTCGAAAAATTATGAGTTGCCTGAATATATTTTAATAATATAAACGAATAGCGTTCGAACTTGAGAACTCTACAGCAAAAAGGACGCGCCAATGACAGCAATTCCAGACATTGTTTTTATTTGTCCCGACTTTAATGAAATTCTATTTCCAACTGTAGTGTAAATCCCTAGCGTAATTAAATTGAGTGTATGTGTGATGATGGTTTATGGGCGGTTAATGAAGCCGCAAGTAAACAATAGTAGACTCAATAAAAGCAAATACCATAATCCTACTCAAAACCACTAAAACGTCTTTATAGTATAAGGGCCCAACGGAGCAGGTGGTACTACTGGTAATATGGTAAGAGAATACCACCGCCCATGGCCTACCGCGTCACAGTCCGCGCATTGGTTGTATTGCCGGTTTTTTACGTCACTAAGCGGAATTTTCAAGGCCTTCCGATATCACTCACTCAGCGAAAAACAGTACAAGTACCGTTTCACGTTCAGTATTCTGTGACTAAAACAACTTTTATAATTAATAGATCACCATAATACAGTAATGTACCTCATAGAATAATACCTAAACAAAGTTTATTATCAGAATGTATTTTACTATTTTATATTGATGCTTTTACACCAAATACAATTTGTTATTCAAATATGCTTTGATTTTCCAATGAAATATTTAATTAAATTAATAATAAGTATAAACAAAAGCACTACGAAAATAATGTATACAAGCAATCAATTTTAAATCAACATAATTTTAAAAACTAATGATTCCAGATTCAGGTATAATAAACTAAAGTAGACGATTTTTTAGGTGAAGGCCTTGAGACTACCAAGGTTAACCTAAAGGAGAAACAAAAATGCAAATCGTTTCGAATAGGTTCTGTTCAACTTGTTTTGAATTAACAGTTTTTTCTTTTGAAAATTTGATTGTAACATATTAATGGATAGAGAATTCAAAAATTATCAGGAAAAAAGAGTTATGTATAAGAAATATAATTATAACCTAAATTTGATCCAGCAAATCAAATACAATAGGCCTCATAGATATTTTGTTTTCATCTATTTAAAAATTCAATGACAAGTTCTTCGGACTATACACTCAATGGTACTTGTAATGTATTTCGTTGAGTTAGAGAGGATATCAGAGGCGCTTAAAAATGCCGATTAAGTGACGTAAAAAGCCGGCAACACAACTAATGCGCGGACTTTGGCGCGGTTGTTCATGGGCGGCAATTTTCTGTTACGATATAGGAGACCCACCTGCTCCGTTAGCCTCTATAGAATAAAAAAGGGTTTTTATAATGAATTTATTAAGGTAAACAATATAATAATGAATTAAACAATTACGTCATAAGCACGCAACAAGGAAAGGCAATATTTAAGTAATATAGACTGAAAATAGATGTAATATTACACCGCAGTCCTACGTCAATTTACGTATGAGTAAAGCACAACTTCAATTGCGGTTTTACTTGACATTAGAAATTCAGAAAGAATAACTAGATATCAACGTAACAATTCAAATAATTTTATGTACAGTGCTTATTTCTATCTTTTTGACGTATTTTATAAGATAAATCTTTATGATTGAAAAAAAGATTGATAAAATACTCAGAGGGAAACTGAACGATCATAAAAGGAGTCTAATTATGTACCTCCTATGTTTATAACGCTTGAGACGAGATTATAAGCACCATATAAAGACACCAAGATAAAATAAAACTAGACATCCAATTTTAGCTTTTTTTTAATGTTAACAATGGTGCCATCTATAGATTTCCGTGCGACTGTTGCCTGTCAATTAAAAGTCGGAATAAAACAGATGAAAATATATTGAAGTCCAAAATTTAGTACATCACCGGACTTTAGTTTTTTACATTTAAAAGATGTGTAAGTTCTTCATAAGAACATCCAATATCCTTTAAGATCCAACGTCAAAACATCAGAGAGTAAATTTACAAAATTCTATTCAAAATAAAAATGTAATTATTTAAACTAAAATATTGATTTTTAACAGGATCATAGATAAGTAAATAATATTTGCCGTCGACGGAGTCCCGACTTGATTCCTTTGAATTCAATGATATAAATGCCGTTATAGATAAATGATGTGTTAAAAACAGAGAAGTCATTTACAAACAAGTTGTTTATTTTTAAATATGTATCCCTATTAATTCACCTTCCCGAACAAAAACTACTTAAGTTTTACTTCATCTCAAAACTTAGGAAAAAACAAGGGCAGAATACAACAAATGTAAATACCTAGTCTATTTAATGAAGGCTCATCGTATTCAATTTAATATACAAACTAACGAGCTGACTGATATCATCCCTGTAACGGAATGAAGCACAGATTACATTTATCAAATTACTATATTATATGCAAAATATATCTCTGGTTGAGTTGATGGCAAAATATTATTGTTTGTGTTTTAAAAGTATACTAAAAATGACTATCTCGCTGTGTATGCCATAGGACTATTGCAGCTTAACGTGGACTAGGTAACAATCGGGACAGCTCACCGAGAGAGTAGTAGTGTGATAATGAATGGGCTAGGCCCAGAAGCTATAATGAATCTCTTATCCTTTCAGCTCCAAAGTAAACTACAGATTTGTGTTTGTTACCATAGATACGTGAAGAGAATAAAATTATTGATCCGGTTGAGCTGATGTCATCAAGCCATAGACACTGAAGATTAAAGTAAAGAATTGAAGTAATGGAATTATGATAATTAATCACTGCATATAAACAATATCTACTAATAAAAATGGAATAATAATGAGTAGTTTGTAACTAATTTGCTTTACTGAAAACATGGTAAGGCTTTAGCTGTAAAGGAAATATGATATAGAAATAGTAAGGGATGCTATATTTTGTGAAATTCTAATTTTATCGACGCTAATAGGGCGGTTTTAAACCAACATCAAGTTTGCAATAATCTACTTCGTGATTGTTGATTTTATATCAGTACTTAGGAATGTAGGTAAGTGTTTGATATGACTCGTACCTTTTAAGATGGCTAATTGCTATTCTTAAGTATTATTATACTGAACATAATAAATAAATTGCGGTGCGTACTCGGTAAGAGTCAACATTGCGTATTGTAAATGTAGAGAACCTAATTGACTAATACATATATTGGTATATATATATTATGCCTTTATTTAATTTTTCAGAATGGTCATATTAAATTATACAGAATTAAACAGATTGGTGAATGAATTATTCAATAACAGAATGGTAGTCTCACCTCCTATCACTGAATTTAATTAAAAAAAATAGAATACCAACAAATAAGAACTCTTTTCACTTTTAATACAGTGATAGTTGTTTGGTACTTGATTAAGATAAGAACCTACATAAAATTAATCCTCAACTTTATTAATATCGACTGTAGTAATGAAGCTTTCTTTAAAGATGAATACTATATGTACATACTTCCATAGTATCATTTGAAATTCTATATCAATGTCTAGCCTTTTAATTAAGGTCTTAATTAAAATTGTAAGGGCTTCAGAATTTGCTCTGTAGATTCAGATCTAATTGATATAAGTATTAAGGATTACATTGGTATATTTGCTTTATAGTTATTTTAATATGCTTATACATCCTGTGGTATGTAAATAAATTATCATTTAAATGGCATACTTCTGAGATTACTTATATTCTCTGTTATAATTGATATTTGTAACAGCTGTAATGTTGCCATTATTTAATAAAAACGAAATTAAAGAGTACTTAATTAATTAAATTGTAAATAAATCACTTTAGGTAATATTGACTGCATTAGTAATTTATTAATAATAAATTTAAAATGTATTTAAATATAAATTGATTTTTGTTTTTTATTACCATTCTTTTCTTTTTACATAACTCTAATAATTATACTGTAGTATTATGGTGATTTATCAAATATACTGCTCAATAAAATATTAAAAATAATTACTCACATTCAGAGCCTAAGTTAACTTCCTTCATATTGCCATTGAATTGTATGACTAGAGCACCTGAAATGAAGTCATATTAAATAAGCTTCTATACCTTCTGATTAACAGTGATTTATAATTTAGTAATATGTACTGGGGAGCAGTTGAAGCCAGGTAAAACAATTATGTGTCAGCTGTGTGGGCAAAGAAAGTTGATTATATTGAATAACATCTAAAAATATACAGATAAAATTTATTACCTTTTTGGAAAATAGAGAGATCATATGATTGACTTTTCTGACTAGCATCTTTTTTACTTGAATCTAACAGCACCATATCTTCTCCTAGATTCTCAATATAATATTGCCTTGCATTTGGTGATAGTTCTTCTTTTAATGGAGACATTCGGGGTTCTCTGGCATCAGAGTCCCTTGAATGTGGCCGTAATTCAGATGTTAATGGACTCTGTACACTTTTATTTTGATTTAATTTTCCATCTTTTATATTCAGAAACTGATCCTTGAACACATCAAGCTGCTTTTTCGTGGATATAAGCTCATTGGAGTAGTAAAAGGCAAAAGAAAAGCTTATTATCACACATAACAGACTAAATAAAAAGTTGAATAGGACTAATAGTTTAATTTTCTTAGACGACGCTATAGAAAGTGTGGTATTTATGTGTACACCGACGTCCGAGGATTTTGCTAAAAATAAAAGTTGATTACTGTAGGTATAACTTTATAAAGCTCATACTAATGTATGCCACAATATAACTAAAAGTGTATTAAAAGTCACCTGTATTCAGTTGAATAACAGTCCCGTCTTTTGCTTTAGGATTTTTGCCAGTGTTCAAAAAAATATTCGCTGCACCTGCAGAGTTCAATGGAACGCCTTCTAAGTTAATTTTTCTTTCGCCGTCCATTATGTATGTAGTAATAGTAGTAGCTAAGTACTATGATAGTACGCGCATATTATTGTTTCACACAATCATTCGCGTAGGCGTCGCTATCCCTACACAAAGGAAATAGAGCTTAATAAAAGTTCGCGCAGACTTCGCGATAACCAGCACTTGATAAAAATTTAAAAAATCTCAACATACCAGAAATTTAAACGCGTCAAGTATAAATAAACAAACTAAAATGCACTTTTTAGTTCTACATTTATAGCAATTTTTGAACTTAGCACAAGGATTATTCCGTCGCCATAAAAAACAAACAAAAAAGTAAACAATACGAGTGAAACTTGGGATTCGTCCGTTTCACTGCCAATTTACATTGGAGCGCACGGGCGGTTTGACCGCTTGTGTCGACGCGCGCTAAATTCAAACTGAACGCGTGGTGTTCTGCGTACACGACCGCTGGGCACTGCGATAAGCGAACTCACACAACCAGAGATTTTTTGAACTACTCAATGAGTCTTCAATAATACTTGTCGCGATAAAAGTTAGACGCATTGTGATTTTCAACCGTATCCTACCACTTAAATACTATTGAAGAATCATAGACTCAGCAATTATTTAAAGCTCGATAGAAACAAAACATTATTCGTTTATCAACATAACCTTAAAATACGATATTTTCAATGAAGTTATATTTATCTTTAATATATTCTTTAAAATTTGTTGACTTATAAACGTCTTAAGTTATTTATTATTATAAATTCCTTTAACAGTTTAACACTGTTCAAACGGTATAAGAATTCCCATGAGCGTTTCGCTCATGGTAATTTGAAGTGGCTATTATTAAACATGCGTAAAATTTCTCGTAACTCTTATCTCAGGTAGCCAAGAACAAAACAAATAATATAACAGGAAACATACCTTTAAGTTTTAATTTTAAGTTTGTTTTATCTAAATAACCACATACCTATATAGAAAATATTTCCAAACTTATTACAGTACACGTTCAAAATGAAAAATAATTATGGTTAATACAATTGAACAATTTTTATAATATGGAGATTCAAATTAAAGATTTAAAGAACAGAAATAAATAGGTATATCAAAATAGGTATATACTTTAATTTTATCTAGGTATTAAAAATTATAGTCCGTGCTTGTATGGTATGCACGCCAGCTGCATCCAGAACTCGTCCGGTTAAGCTACGTCCATACAAACCAGTCGGGATTTAGTTACATCCGATAATACTAAATTTAATAAAATCCGAATTACATCTAAAATTTTTTGGTTTTATTTGTTTTATAAAGGTCGCCGGAAGACGACGATAGGTATGCATGGATTACGGCTGAAATGATGATGAGGGTGAATTGTTTTTTTTTTAATAATAGCCTAAACCCCAGTGTGGTGTTCGCCGGAATAACTACTGATAGGTAGGTACAGATTAAAATCGATTAGAGAATTTATTATCTAAAACGGAGATACATCACATATCTATTAAGATTAAGTAGTTACATATATTTTTAATGCGTTGCGCGTGACAAGACGTGTATTAACAATTTAAAGTAAGTACCATAACAATATTACTGTTTTAATCTTGATTATATAAACTGCGTTGTCTTTATGTGAAAATTAAAAAGTGAATTTGGCGCCATAGCAACAACGAGCGTCATGATTTTTTTTAATTTCGAAAAACTTTTATCGAGGTTATATGTGTAAAATTTTGTTAATTTAAGAATTGTACTCAATTTGAGTTTTCACCGTGTTATTTGTGAAATGAACATAGAGCTATAAACCCTATAGATAACCAGAGCGTAAAATCCTTTAGATAAACAAAACTGTAAAACTTTAAAAAAGCTAATAATTGTATGTCGCAAAATATGTGGATCAAAGTTACCGTTCGAATTCTTTAGACGCTATTATATTCATAAATTTTATAAATAATAATTAAATATAACATCTTGTTAAAAATTATTTCTAATTACGACATTGTACATAAATCTTAAACGCTACCGTACAAATATAGCCGATATATTTTCGTAGCAATGTAAATTGCTTAGATGGTCCAGATGTAATACAGGAATCCGATGCAGAAATCTCAGTTGTCATGCCGTAAGAGCGTCAATGATTGAAATACTTTAATCTATCATCATCATCATCATTTCAGCCGTAAGACGTCCACTGCTGGACATAGGCCTCCCCTTGGACCTCCATGAATATCTGTCGGAGGCGACCTGCATCCAGCGTCTTCCGTCTTAACTTTAATCTACAAGCAAGGTACAATATCCCTAAATAAATAAATGTAAACATATCTAATCATTATCATTTTTACATTTTAAATTATTTGCCGATTTTAGGTCATTTTTTGTGAGGTGCATGAATTTCGCATTAGACGAATTATTTTAAAATTTTAAATTACAACTAACTGAATTTTGACATGTCATATGGACATGAATACAAGTTCTGTGAAACCATGATTGGGTAAAGATGCATTTCAGCTTGTCAAATGTATTATATTATTAATAAAGCCATTTGAAATGTCACACGATCGATGATAACTGAATTATTTAATACTTGGAATAATCAATGAGTGTTTTGAGCTATGGTCACTAAATTATGCTAAAGAAATTGGAGCGAGCAGTCTTCTGAATCATTATCATTAGGGTTATCAAATCTGATATTTATAACATTCAAATGAAACAATTATTAACTTACCGTAACTATAGAAAAACTATTGACTTTAAAACAGAATTACATACATATTATCTATATTGTATAAAAATTAGGTCATTTAAAATAAGTGCGTTTTAAAAATTTATTAATCATTTATGCAAAAGAAATTATATATTTGTTTAATTGGCTTGTTGTAGCCCTAATATACTGATTCATTAATGTTTAAAACTGCATAGAAAGCATTGATGATACAGATAAAATAACTATCATTGTTAAAGAATAATATTTTAGTGAATTTTAAACTTCTGAGTCATATTCGTTTACTCAGAATTCCAAAAATTAAGTTTACCTATCACCTCTTATGTAGCAACGTATAAAGGAAAACGTTTCATACCTACATAATAATACGATATTATCACATCATAATTCTAATTTCTATAATATAATTTCAAAAACAAAGAATCGCAAAATTTTAATACACGTAACACGGAAGTGACCGCTTCACTTTCGTTAGCACCTTTCATAAAAAGTTCAATTTGAATTTCTCGAAACTCCTCAATTGGGTAAGTTCCGGGGTGCATGCGAAATGTGAGTAAGTCATCCAATATTCCGGCCCACTTTACCGTTATGGTCAGATCGAGGTCGCGTGAGTGTCACTATAACACAATGAAACGGTATCTAAATTAGGAACATAGATATATGTAGATAAAGTATTTATAATTTAAAACTTACTGTTAGATATATTTTCGATATAGACAACATAAAAGATACAAACCATGAAGCATTGAGTACGTGCTTATCTGAGTAGAAGGGAACAGAAATACTGCTAACAATATAATTGTCGCTTTTGGATCTTGATAGCAGATGTGAAAAATTTAAATCAAATAAATCTGTTATGCATTTGCAGCGTTATTTATTGTTAAATTTTATCACTTTAGATTTAGGTTTCCTGAAGCGATGTGCGTGGCTCCACGCAAGTCGTTCGGAGAAAGCTTCATCATGACATTCCACGATAAATTTTTAGCCTTGTAATGAAATATAATACAATTTCATCAAGTTTAATTTGGTAAATAGAACTATTCACGTATGCAATTGCCTTCATTTAATCGCATCTGATCTTAATACGACTGCTTTAAATATATAAATTATATATTTTCATCTATATCACCTCTATTTTTGTCGTTACACAACAAAGCTTTTTTAAGGTACTTTGTATCTCGCACCTTATTTCCAGATAAATACTATTTATCTGGAAATAATATCTTTAATCTGGAAATCTACATATTTCCAGACAAATACGAATTGGGGGCCTTAAAAAAAATGTATCCATCCCTAGGCCGGCAACGCATCCATGACCCTGCAAGGGCTGGGGGTGTCTATGGGCGTAGGACCGCTTATCCTATATGAGCCTCCTGCTCGTATGCCACCTATAAATTATGTTAAAATATGTCTTGAGTATAGCTTATAGTGGCTGTGTAGCTGTCATCTTATGATAATTCTTCAAATATCAAATCATCAGATGAATGATTTTACGATGGCGTTTATTATTTACGAATGTTAAAGTTAAAAAATAAAAAAAATATATGTATTTATGGTTGTATTATTTCAGCATATAACAAGTGTTTCCGGTTAGTAGCAATGTTATATTCATAAAGCATAGTAAATTGAATTATTTTTTATGTAAATATATACTGCATATACAAGCAACTATGATATAGAAAAAGTTTAATGAACCATAGGAATGTCGGAAAACGCAGTCTTCGTCAGGTACGCCACTTGTTAAAGTATTTGTTCTTACATAATAATAAAGGTGGATGTTATAACTACTTGGTCATTGAAAAAACCTATTACTAGTAATATTATAGATAGAATCAAAAATGCGAAGTGTAATGATTTTGTGCGGTTGTTATGAGATGATATGATTTCATACAAATTTTGCCTGTAAATCTAGCTTCAAAGTTTCACTAGAAAGCTTTTCCACTATCACAATGTTGTAAAAAAACTCGCAAAACGCTTTGAGCTAAAATCTTATGGAAAACGTTTCCTTAGACTCTGAGGTTGAGCCTTGACATTATAAAGTATTTCTTTTTCAACTTAATTATTTAGCAGTTCCGACCCGTTCGGCTGGTTTATTTCATGCGTAAGTTATGGAAACATATTATTCCAAATCAGTAATGTAAAATAGAATAGAATTACAATATTTAACTTGATTAAAATATATAATTAAAACATAATTGATAATTAAAACATATTTTTAACAGCATGAAGATATAATATTTTTCACCTGTGGGAGAGCCATGCACAATCTGGAAGGAAGGAAGCACATCCTGACACACTAATTGGGCCGGCTCGTCCGAAGTGATACCACGGGCTCACAGAATACTCAATGTGAAACAGTACCTGTACTTTGCTGAGTGAGTGAGGATACCGGAGGCCCTTAAAAATACCGCTTTAATGGCGTAAAAAGCCGGCAACACAACCAATGCGCGGACTGTGACGCGGTTGTTGATGGGCGGTGTTCTTTTACCATATTGGAGGCCCACCTGCTCCGCTGTCTGCTATAGAATTTAAAAAAAGATATGAAATAAAGTTATGTTCATAACATACGGCTGATGTATTCTTTGTATAAATAAAATTTTAATTATTAATAAAAGTTGAATAAAAAAACTATTATAATTAATATATCAAAAATATATCATAAAAAAATATATCAGACTGGAATTAGGTATATTAGAGAGGAAGACTAATTGAAATATATTAATTTTTTTATACACAATATATTTGAGTTTAATAAATACAACAGCTTTGTGTAATGACGCATGCGAAGCTGAAAATAAGGCTATTCAAAACCAACCAATCTCAACTCATCATTCCTGTTTATTATTATTAAATAAAATGAATTTATGTGTGTCATATTATTAAAATCTATGTCAACCGATGGTTACAGTAGATTCTCAGAATCGTCTGGCCTGTGTTAATTAGCAACGCCTTCAGACTAGAGCGCTGCAAAGAAATCCTTATCAAGGCGCAAATTAAAATTCGGAAACTGTGCCGGTTTTTCTCGACCCTCTCCGAAAAATTATCAGTCACGTAAAAAAGAACTTACACATCCCTAAAAGGTCAGCAAGGGCTGAGGATATCCATGAGCTGAAGATAGCTTACGTTCCAACACCAAATCTCGAATTGAACTCGTAGATACGAAGAAATCGTGGCCTTCCGCTACCGACAATCATGGAGGCGGACTAGGTAGGTATATATAATTGTCTAAGATGCGGGACAAAGCAATGACATGGAGAAAGGTTATGCTCCGAAGACAGCGCGAGATAGATGGACACACTGGCCTGACTGCCCGAGAGAGTAAAGGACTATACAAAAGTTATGATTAAAATCTTCAATAACGAATGAAACATTGTTGCTGTGGCAATTGAAACGACTTAATGAGTTTTATACCCATGACAAATTCGAACGCAAGATTATTTAATACATAATTTACGTTACTATGTATCACAAATATTACGTAAAAGGATACGACAGAAAGGGTTTCCACTCTGGAATCCCCCTGTCATATGGACAAGGTAAAGTTTTCTTACATAAGTCTTCTACAAATTAGATAAATCATATATAGTTAAAGAAATTCATCATGAGATCAAATTTCATCATATAGAATTAAGCTTACCTTAATTTTGGGTACGTACATTTAAACTGTTATCCTAAAAATATGCCGAACCGTTAGTGACATCGTTTTGAAAGAATGAAAGCGATTGGTAAATAATGCTCTCGACAAAACAACGGTACAGCCGTCTGCCGAAAAATAGCTCAAAACCAATTAATTATATTTGAAATGTTTACTTAAATTATCGTTTAAATATTAAGAAATGTCAAATGATTTACTATTTTTTTGATTTACGATTTTTTATATTAACTATCTCGCTTTTTTCATTCCATGGGCGAGGCCTATGTCGCGCAGTGGACGTCTTGCGGCTTAAATGATGATGATGATCTCCCTTTTTTCCATTTGACAATTCACTTTTAAATTATTGTTAAAATCTTATCATATAAAATAATGAAGATGAACTTGAATTATTTCGCATATGTCTAGGGATCTTGTAAGATACTCTGTCGCCATGAGTACAAAGTTAATCATAAATAATACCTATTCGGACTTTGGGAGGGCTGCACAGTGGCCGGGCGAGTGTTTTAACGCTTTCTCAGATGGCTCTATCCACTTTCAGATGTTTATGCTGACGCATTAATATGGTCAATTCGTTCAGTTATACAACGAATTCAACGAGAGTGATAAAAATATTTTACTCATTAATGTCACCCGTGGGTAAGCCATGCTGAAGCATATGCGGACGGACTAATTGGGCAGCCTCAGGAGAATAGATCAGTCATCGAAGAATAGAACAGAATAGTCAGCGTGAAATAGTAGTAGTACTTACTTCTAACGATGCTTCTACAGTGTTTCGCTGAGAGAGTGAGGTATCGGATGCCCTTAAAAATGTCGCCTTAAAAGTGGCGCGATTGTCTATGGGCGGCGGTGTTCTCTTACCAAATTGGAGACCCACCTGCACCATTATCCACTATACCATAAAAAAAATAGTTTTCTCATGGCTTTCGTAGTTCAAGTAGATCAAAGTTAAGTGTTGCCCAAATGCAAGACCAAGACCAGACTTAGCCAGTCTTGGTCTTGGTCTTTCACCTGTAGACCTGATCTTGGTCTTGCGCCAGTACACCTGGTCTTGGTCTTGATCATGGTCATGCGCTCCAAGTCTTGGTCTTGGTTTTGCAGCAAGAGTCTTGCAAGTCTTGCAGTTACTTATTAGACTATAGCTATTTATTGAAGTTTACTTCAGTTCTTAGAAAAACCTATCGAAATAGGAACATTTTGAGCTTGAATTAACATAGACATAGTAAAGACCAACCAGATTTATATATGTCTAATGATTTATTGAGAAATTTGAAAAATCAACAGCCACAATATGCTTATCAACTGGCTATACGCCGTTTCCCAGGGGAGTAACTGTTTCTTTAAAAACTTTTACGTTTAATAAGCTTAAATGTGCTAAAAAATCTAAAAAACAAATTAATTACAATAATATGAATGTATTTTAAAGAACACTATCTGTCTAGAAAGAGATTGAACCTTCTACTTATATAAATTTAATAAATGAGTTTTACGATACCCGAACCCGAACTGTTTTATCTACGTACTCCGTGAAACTGTACTAAGTCCTGCAAGAGTCTTGCAGGCTTAGTTTTGTTCTTGCATAAGTCTTGCAGGGTCTTGCACTTGCAAGACTGACTGCAAGACCCTTGCGTCTGGCGTCTGAATTTGGGCAACACTGTCAAAGTTTATTAAGTTTGGTCCAGACCCTTAGACCTTCAGTTAAAGTAACCTGACGTTTATACTGATCTTAGTTAATATGTATTACATAGAAATTAATAAAACAACAAAGCCAGTAAGGAACAAATTAATTGGAGACTGAAGTCAACGTTACTAAATCAAAACGGAATTTAGTTCGGATGCTGTTTACAAACAAAATTGAATTAGTGTAAATTTTTACCAACAATAACTTCTGTTATTATTCATGTAAAATATCTAAACATCGTCACCGTTTCTTTGAACTAATATTTTCAATTTCGCCAAGTAAGACGATAAATGTATCTAAAGGTGATTTTAATGACACAATTGAGGACATTTCTGTAATTCACTATTATTTTGCTTCAATATTATCGATTTATGAAATAAGACACCGTAATATCGTGTCTTTGTTTACATTATTTAAGATCTCCGCAAATACGACATGATTTTCAGTGAAAGTGTTTCCGTACTTTGCCTTGTAAAGTACCAGTTTTTGGTAGAAGTTTTTTATTTTTCATACAGTTAGATGAACTATGAGACTTGTAATAAAATATATACTTTTTTAAAGACAATACTTTCGGAAGTATGATTTTGTGTATCCAATTAGTAATCCTAAATCAATAATATTATAGAATACAGCGGTCCAGTCATAAAAACCATCACATATTTAATTGAAAAATATATTTTTAATATACGCACTTAATCCATTTACATTCTAAGAATTTCAGTGTTACCCTCATAACAAAAAAATATGACTTTAAGGCGTAACCAATCCTAACAGCTATCGTTAGCTTTTCAAAATCAGCTGGATATGACAGTTAATAATTATTTTTAAGTAAGAAATTAAATACATAGAAAAGTTTTAGAGTGGAGACCACGGACCGGCAAGCACAGCGTGGGACGTCCACCCACAAGGTGGACAGACGACCTTACAAAGGTCGCCAGAAGAGGCTGGATGCAGGTTGCCTGAGACAGGTATTCATGGAGGTCCAAGGGGGAGGCCTATGTCCAACAGTGGACGTCTTACGGCTGATATGATGATGAAAATGATTAAGAAATTATATGCTCCTAGCATCAATTAATCGACCAACTTAAACAGGACACGAATCCTCTTACAAACATCCCTATATTGTGGGTTCCATCCCATCCCTAAGGGTGTTGCAGATAGCCCCAATGCAGAGCGTGCATGGAGGAGGAAGAAACAGCAGCTGAGTCCTTTTGGATTGTACAGGAGTTGCTATGTACACAGCACAACAACTCGGAATTTCGAGATCGCCAGTAAACCAAAGGGGCTGCTAAAGTTTTTTGGCGAGGTTGGGTGGCTAGAGTGACACCACACCACCCCACACCCAAAATAGGCGATCCGGCGTCGAGTTGCGGAGAATAGCCATTTCACCATTTGTAATTAAATAATGAAAATAGATATGGAATGAAGTGTTTTTTTTTATTTAGAGAACATAGTACGATTTTTCGTTAAAAATCTAATCTCAAACAACAAAGGCAGAATACAGGTTACAGAATACAGGTTAGAGAGCCGAAATGTTCCCGCTAAAAGAAATACAGGTTTCAACTTTAGATTCCCCGAACTCGCTCTTGTTTCATTTTATGGACAATTTTACACAAAAGTATCGAGTCTGCGTACGTCAGAAGCTGTAACATGGTTGTGTGAGTAGATTTTTTTGTGGGATGAGGTCGTACAACTCTTTGTAGGTACAAGTTTTCATGCAAGTTGTACGCAATATAACAACGTGATCGGAGAATTCGCGTTGTAAGGGGTAAGTTGTTTTCGATCTATTAAAGATGCTTAGTTTAGTTAAATTTAACTACGTCTTCCTGAATGGCGAGCGAATATAATTACGATAGTAATAACATACTTTGCTGTTGTTATTTTATTATTACCTAGTTAAATAAAACAAACAACGTTTTGTATCTTTGAAATATTTCACAAATCACATTTTATTGCCAAAACGGGATCTGCCGAACACATTCGCTTTAAAATAATTGTTATTTTTAAAGATTTTAATTACAGAAGGCTGAATAATACTTGTACAAAATACATAATCAATGCATTTATCACAAAATAGTAGGCACCATGAATTACTTAGCCCCAATTGCACGACTTTCAATCAATTGGTCATAGGGGCTTATTTGCCTTAATCACCACTCTTGGCAAGCGGGTTGGTGGTCGCAGAACATCTGCTGTACTCGAAAGGGCGCTGCTGCCCACCCTCCGGTGAAGTGTCCTTTAGTCGCCTCTTACGA
>DWCF01003716.1:0-18742 GCA_018230265.1 Delias oraia
TAAAAGTTATAATATGTAGAACATTAAATGTGTAACCGCCATTTTTGTTTGTAAAATTTCAACAAATTCAATATTCTGTTTGTTGGATATTATTATTAAGAGAGTCTATTGTATAATTAAATTGTAATCCCATAGTTAATTATTTATAATTTAAAATGGCATTCTGTTTCAAAAATTTGCCTGTTTTAATAACCTGAAAGTTTAGTACATAAAATATTTTAACCGCCCATTTTTGTTCGTAGAAAATCAGAAAATTCAGTATTTTACAAACTGTTCGCTTACTTTTGTGCTTAAATTTGCTATGAATATGTTTTTGTATTCTATGTTTTAGTTTATAAATGCAGTTTGCATTCCGCCAGTTGAAAGGACATTGCCCGGGCCAAAAAGTAATGCCACATATAGTATTTAGAAATTAAAACATTATCTTTTAAGGTAACATAATTTTTTAAGTTAATCATTTAAAATAAAAACTCTTTGCTTTTCCTGTTTCTAATTTTACTGTCAAAATGACATTTGTACAATATTAAATGATATATAACCTCCTTTGTATTTTATTTCAAAACCAATCCTATTGCTCATGCTAAAAACAATTTTATATAAATTTGAGCCTCAAATAAAATGGCTTTATCAAAGCATTTAATCCAAAAAGATATGAATTATAGGCTTTACACGTTATATCTATTGCTGATACAGTGTAATGTAATGGCTTTATTTTATTTATCCTAAGAACAAGCAAGATAATTCTTTATCACATCAATAATTTATAAGCAAATAGGCAGATCAAGGACTATAATAGTCAAATACGTCATTTCAATAGAAGCTTAAATTTTATCCTCATGCCCCTGTATCACAACCAACCTTGAAAGAATTAACTTTTTAGATAAATTCCCAACGCCATCCGAATCACAGCGTAACCTTTTCTTACTTAATCCTTGCATCATATTAAACTTTGACCCACAAAGATGGTTCTAGTAGGAAAAGAAGGTACCGGATAAAGATTTACAAAAAATCCACGTTGCATTAGATATCGATTTGATTACAATAGTTATGAAGTAATATAGTTAATGTTTAAATCTTTGTAGGTACAATAATATTAGTCTATTGCAGACAGTAACGAAATGCGGCTGGTTCAATTCTCTTGTGAAAATTATACACGAATGAAATTACATTGTAAAATATGTGTTTAGAATTAAAATGTACTTACATTTATTTGTGAATTTTAACACCGAACACAGCAAACACAGACGACCGGCGTCCAGACTCTTGAGAAATGAAATTTGATTGGAAGACAATGACAGCTTCCGATTGCAGTGTTACCAATACTACGTCTTAATTTACCAAAATGGCAAAAATAAATTAAATATTGTAATTAATGTTTTTTAAATACGATAATACTTCAAAAATATTAAATTATTTATGATATATATACTATATATGTTTATATATATTAAAACTATTTTTAAAAGTAGTTTTAATAATATGAGTTGACGCATATCATATAAGCTTATGTCCGCCATAAATATATATATTTTTTTATCGTTTGTTAACTTGTTTATTTGCACTCTATTCCTTAGCCTCGAAGCAAAGTGGTTTAATAGGTCTACCATGAAGCGAGAGGTATCGAGTTTGAATCCCGGTCCGTACAATTATAAATTAAATTATAATTTATTCGGTCTCTTGAAGGACTTGAAAGAAGCCAGGCGAGTGTCTTAATACTATCACATATGGGAGAGTCATGCTGAAGCATATGCGGACACACTAATTGTGCCGGCTGGTCCGAAGTGATACCACGAGAACATCTAATACTCAGAATGAAATAGTACTTGAACTGAGTTTCACTAAATTAATGAGGATATTGGAAAGCCGGCTACACAACCAACTTGTGGACTGTGGCGCGGTTGTCCATGGGCACCGGTGTTCTCTTACCACAGGAAACCCACCTGACTTAAGCTCGTCTGATATGTACCGATTCATATGTAACATGTTTTTTTAAGTTTCAATATTATTGGTTTATTCACCCACGATCTGTGTTGTTTTATTTTTATTTTTTACACGGTAAGAGCACCGCCGCCCATGGACAACGCGCTTGCTGTGTTGCCGCCTTTTACGCAGCTTAATCGACATTTTTAAGTAAATATTAATAATAATGTTCTATAACGCTTTGTCAATAATACATAGCAATTTTAAATTGGTGAGTATATTTTTTATAGTAAAATAATCACCGTTGTATGACAACTGTGCTGTTTGTTTGTGTTGCCGGCTTTTTACGCCAACTAAGCGGCATTTTTAAAAGCCTCCGATATCCTCACTCACTCAGCGAAAAAGCACAAATACTGTTTCACGTTGAGTATTCTGTGAGCCCGTCGTACTTCGGACGAGCGGGCCCAATTAGTCAGTCCGCATATGCTTTAGCATGGCTCTCCCAAGGATGTGACAGTATTAAGACGAGTGTGCTTGATAGACTCAAGCCCTTCCAGAGACCGAATAGATTATAAATTAAATTATAGTTTATAATTGTTCGGACCGGAATTCGAACCGGATACCTCTCGCTTCATGGTAGACCTATGAAACCACTTAGCTATAAGGCTCTCAAAGTTTACGCTGACTCTGTGTGAAATTATTTGGAATTGTGGAACAATTGTAATGTTATGAAATTCCCAACGTCTCAACATCTCATATATGACGTCATTTGAGGCTTTGACGGAATTTTAATATGAAACAAATTTAAATGCCAACTCTAATAGAAAAGCCTAAACTGGGTTTACACTGGTCTGGTTTAAACGCAGTGGTTAAATAAGTCTACCATGAAGCGAGAGGTATCGGGTTCGAATCCCGGTCCGGAAAATTGTGATTTATAATTTATTCGGTCTCTGGAAGGGCTTGACAGTGTCTTAATAATTTCGCACCCGCAAATTCATGCGAAAGCATATGCGGACGCACAAATTGGGCCGGCTCGACCGAAGTGATACGGAGCTCACAGAATACTCAGCGTGAAACGGTACTTGTACTGAGTTTCGAAGAGTGATTGAGGATATCGGAGGCCCTTAAATGCCGCTTAAGCGGCGTATAAAGCCAGCAACACAAGCGCGGACTGTAGCGCTGTTGGGCGGTTTTCTTACCATATAGGAGACCCGCTCCGTTATCCGCTATACTATATTAAAAAGCAACAATCCACGCTGTGTTGTCGGCCTTTTTAAAAGATTTTATTTAACTCGCCTTGTACACGTTTGTTCGGGTGGTATTACAACTCAATTTCGAAACAGATATCTCTTACCGATGGAGCTGAAATTTTGCATACATATCAATGCATATTAAGCCTTTTAACTGACATATGATACAGCATATGATACAGCATGGCATGGTGGGAGACCACGGGTAAACAGTGTTCACATACTCGTCGGGCTGCCGTCAAGATCTTTATATAATAAAAGTCAGGGGATTGATACCTGATACCCCTGCCTTCAAAATAGCTGTCAAATTGGTCCAATACCACTTATCCTAGAGGTGTATGGAATAAATAACACCCCCCTATTTGTTGCTGGTTAAAAAGGGTGCGAGATGGCTCAATAAGTTAAATTTGTATTCAGCACGCTCCTGATTCAAGATTTAAATTTTTTTTACGGTATGCCAGACAACGGCAACTGTCTCGTACGTATTTACGGTAAGAGATCACTGCCCATGGACAACCACGTCACAGTCCGCGCGTGCTGTGTTGAGGGCTTTTTACGGCTTAAGCGGCAATTTTTAGGGCATCCGATATGACTCAATCAGCGATAAACTACAAATTTGTCGCTAAGTGTTTTGTGAGCCCGTAGCATTTCGGACGAGCCGGCCGAATTAGTGCGTCCGCATATGCTTCAGCATGGCTCTCCCAAGTGTGAATAATTCATTAAGATTTTTAATTCTTCAAGAGTAAGTTATTTCAACACCATTTATGGTATAGCGCACCATAGCACTATTTATGTATGGTACGAGAACACTGCCCATGGACAACCATGGCACAGCAAGTGTCGGCTTTTTACACCGCTCAGGCGGTATAATTTCATCCGATATCCTCTATCACTCAGCGAAAAATACGTATTCTGTGAGCTACAGAATACTCAGAGTGGAACGGTTTTTTTTTGTAACACTTCGGACGAGTTGGCCCAAATAGTGTGTCAGCATGGCTCTCCCACGGATGAAATCAATGATTTCGCATCACCAAATCCCTTTGCACCCAACCACTCAATCTGAAATGAGGCGATGAACCGGTAAATTTATTTGATCACTCGTTATACCCACTGAACGCCTTAACCTATGAAAATGTAATATCTATTTTTTATAGTATAGCGGAAAACCAGGGTGTCTTATATGGTAAGAGAACACTGACGCCCATGGACAACCGCGACACAATCCACGCAAACACGCACACAGGATTTTACACCACTTAAGTGGAATTTTTAAGCCTCCGACATCTTTACTCTGCGAAACAGTAGAAGTACTGTTTCGCGCTGAGTATTCTGCGAACGTGGTATAACTTCAGACGGTCCTATTAGTGCGTCCGCATATGCTTCAGCATGGCTCTAGCACGGATGTGGCATCCGTGCGAGCATTAAGACATTTTCCCGGCCACCTTCAAGAGAAGTAATAAATTAAGTTATCTGGACCGGGATTCCGACCCCATACTTCTCGATATATTTACGGACCCCATATATAAACACGCAGACCACATATATATTGAGACCCCAGGGGTCCGTGGAATACATATTGAGGACCACTGGTTTAATGAATCAGTGGGAACGGTTTAAAATTGAGTTAAATTGAACAATTAGTTAAGTCCGTTGGAGCAAACTGTTAACTTGAACCTTAGTTCTAGTTAGAACCGAGTTTAACTACCTACAGGTGGCACTAATTGTAGCCGAATATTAATTATATAATGAAATTCATATTACATCTCTATTACAACGTAATTTGATACCACAGGCTCACATAATACCGTGGGAGAGCCATGCTGAAAATGCGGATGCCCTAAATGGCCCGTCTGAAGTTGTACCACGGGCTCAAAGAATGTTCAATGTTAAACGTTGTACTATGTTACACAGAGTGAGGATAGGTGTAAAAAGCCGGCAACACAACCAATGCGTGGACTATAGCGTGGTTTGGATATACCTCTCAAGCGACATTTTTAAAGGCCTTTCATGTCCTCGCTCTTACAATGGAACATAGTACCGTTTCACGCTTAGTATTCTGTGCGCCCGTGGTATCAAATTTGAAAAAAGTGGTTTATTTAATAAGTTACTAATATTTTTTGATTGATGACAACGGAGCAGGTGGGTCTCCTAAATGGTGAGGAACACCGCCCATGAACAACCGCGTCACACTCCGCGCATGCTGTGTTGCCGGCTTTTTTACGCCGTTTTAGCGACACTTTTAAGGGCCTCCGTTATCCTCACTCACACTGCGAAACAGTACAAATACAGTTTCACGCTGAGTATTCTGTGAGCCCGTAACACTTCGGACGATCCGGCCCAATCAGTGCGTCTGCATATGCTACAGCATGGCTCTGCCACGGCCATTTTGAGGTTTGTAAAATTATTTTTCGCACCGAAGTTGCTTCTATAAAAACACCAATCATTTTAATGAGCTCTCGAAAGAAATATATCGAAGACGGATGTGCTGTCGGCCTGTCACAACTGACCGATCACATTATATAACTTAATTGCCACAATGTTTCTCTATAAAATTCTCGCTTCCCGATTTTGGCAGTTAGACGAACACCTCCGAAACGGCTTGACCGATTTTCATGAAATTTTGCATATTATCATCGCTGTAATTGTTTATGTTTTTTAAATTACAAAAAAAAATACTCCATGCTTCATTTTTTTTATTTTTTATGACGTAATAATGAATCATATTGTTTCTAGTACAAATTCACTACAAACAAAAGTGAATCAGCATGGCTCTCCCACGGGTGAGACAGTCTTGAGACACGCCCGGCTACTGTCGAGTTTGATATCATCACCGCCCATGGACAACCGCGCCACAGTCCGCGTAATTGTCGGCTTTTTACGCCGCTTAAGCGGCACTTGTAAGTACCGTTACAAGTACCGTTTCACGCTGAGTATTGATATATGACGAGCCGGCACAATTAGTGCGTCAGCATATGCATCAGCATGGCTCTCCCATGCGTGAAAGGTGCTTTATCATTGTAGTAGAATACTACTGAGAGAAAACATGTCATATATTATCCTAAAGCATTACTTTTATCTCGATAAGGCTTACCTGAATCACTTAATGTCCCATACGTTATCTTATAGATTAGATCGCACGCCCATGAGCGCAGCGTGGCGATTTTGTAGGTTATAATTATATTATTTTTAAATAATATAATAATTCTTACGATGCGAGACGTATCGGATACTAAAAAGTGCCAATTTATTCTTGATGACCTTTAAGTAGCCGGGCGGAGTTTAATGTTGAACCCGTGGGCATATGCTGAAGCATATGCGTAAGCCCTAATTTTGCCCATTGGTGCAATGATAGTTGTACTTGAAAAGCCTCTGCTGTTTCGCTGAGTGAATATCTTACTTAAGTGGCGTAAAAAGTCCGCAACACAACAAATGCGCGGACTGAGGCGCGGTTGTTCATGGGCGGCGGTGTTTATACCATATAAAAAACCCACCTGCTCCGTTGTCCGGTATAGAGTAAAAAAAATATAATTCATAGTTGTCCGGGACGGGATTCGAACCCGACACCTCCCGCTTCATGCTTTACTTTTTAACCATAAAGCTACGAGGCTCTCAAATTTATATTGAAAAAAAAATTTTTTTTTTAACAAAATCCTTACCCTTGGGAAAGCCATGCTGAAGCATATGCTGACGCACTAAGGGCCGACTCGTCCGAAGTGATACGGGCTCACAGAATACTCAGCGTGAAACGGTACTTGTATCCTTACGCTGAGTGAGTCAGGACATCGGAGGCCAATATTTATACCGCTAAAGTGGCGTAATAAGCCGGCAACACAACCAATACGCGGACTGAATCGCGGTTATTCATAGGCGGTGTTCTTACCATAGGAGACCCACTGCTCCGTTCTCCGCTATAGAAAAAAAGGTATAAATGTAGGCATGCGCGCATCCTCTCAAGGGCGTGTCCCGACCCGAAGGATATTACCTTCGTAAGCGTTCGGCGAGTGGCCTATACGCCATTCAACATCCACCCGGATAGAATGTGTACGCAGCCTTTATCTTTAGTGTCAAGTGGCCTAATGCCTTTCGGCCGAAACGTGTTACATATACAAAGCTTTGTTTGGTCTGTATTAACCACTTACGCAAAAGAGGGGTTTATTATTAAATTATATCAATTAACAGAACCGTGGGTCTCCTATCATCATCATCAGCCCATCAAAGTCCACTGCTGGATATGCCTCCCCCAAAGACGCCCACCCGCTGCGATCTCGAGCGATCTGGATTCAGCGGTTGCCGACCTTCGTTAGATCGTCTTTCCATCGGTTGTCGGTTCGACCTTTCTTCCCCATCGGTTCGTCGGTTCGTCGGGTCTCCTATATGGTAAGAGAACACCGCCGCAAATGGACAACCGCGACATAGCCCAGTGATTGGTTATGATGTCTATCGTCACTCTGTGTTACCTGTACACGTATCCTTTCATGCTGAGTATTCTGTGAGACTTCGGACGAGCCGGCGCATTTAGGGCGTCAGCATATGCTTCAGCATGGCTCTCCCACGGGTGCAGAGTAAAATGTATATAAGGCAAGCGTGTTTAGAGGGAATGTTGTAGTTTATTTTTGATAATTCGAGAGCCTCGTAGCTAAATGGTTTAATAAGTCTACCATGAAAGGAGAGGTATTGGGTTCGAATCCCGGTCCGAACAATTACAATTCAACTTATAATGTGGCCGAGCGAGTGTCTTGATACTGCCGCACCTAACAGAGCCATGCTGACGTACTAATTGAGCCTGCTCATCCGAAATGATACCACGGGCTCACATAATATTAAGCATGTAACTGTACTTGTACTGTGTTTCGGTGAGTGAGTGAGGATATCGGAAGTCCTTGAAAATGCCGCTTAAGCGACGTAAAAAGGCACGGATTGATCGTGATTTGTCATGGGCGGTGATCTCTAGGCATAAGAAAAACCCGCCTGTTATATAAAAGAACTGGTCCATCGCCCATGGGCAGCCCCATTATAGCTTTGTATTGCTAGTGTAATTAGTTTTAAATGTTTTTTCTGTATAGAATAAATATACCAAATTATCTGGTATCATTTGTAAAACACCTGGAAGTCGGTGGAAAGAATACAGAAAGTTCTGCGTGAACATACGTCCCATAGTTTGTATAGAAACGCCGCGTTTATTTACGAAATTTTATATTTTTTATACAAACACGTGATCCACAATTGCCCATGGTATTTCGGAAGTTCCGGCTCAATTAGTGTGGCAGCATATGCTACAGCGCGGCTCTGCCGGGTGCGACACTCGCCCGGACACTGACGAAGCCCTTCCAGAGACTGAATAAATTTTTCTATATTATAAAATTATTACATTCAATCTTAATACTTATATTATATATTATATTAATTTTTAATTGTAATATATAATATGTACCCAGAAGAATAAAACAGGATACCGATCGGTTACAATTTGTATCTCCTTGTAAAAATACTCTTTGATTTGAGTTTACAAACTTAATGACTACATCTTACAATAAAAGCAAAAGAAGAGAAGAGTACAGCGTGAAAGAACGATGGTCAAAGAGGATGAGCCGTGTAGTCGGCTGCTTGTATGAGACAGGGACAGGGCGGCGTAGGAGGGAGGTGCCGATGTCTTACAGATGGTTGCAAACAATATAACATAATTATATTATATCATATGCTACAGCATGGCTCTACCACTTCTTAACTCTGGGAAAGCCATGCTAACGCACTTGTACGTGTTTTTCAAAGGCTCACAGAATACCAGCGAGATATACTGTGTCGTTGAGTGAGGTTATACGGTCCGTGAAATTCCGCACATGTGGCGTATAAAGCCGGCAACACAGCGTGCGTGGACTGTGTCGCGATTGTTAATCGGTGGCGGTGTTACCATATAGGAGACCCACCTGCTCCGTTGTCCGCTTAAGAGTAATAAAAAAAGTAGCGTTTTTTAGAAGAATAAGGACCGTATTATACAAACTTTAGTAACTCAACTTTCTTACTAATTAAGTTGGTCTTGCGATCTTGAAACTAATTGTTACAAATAGATCTTTATAGAATACCTCTTTTTTGTTGTCGGTATATCTTAACTTAAGTACGTTGAGTATTACGTACGTTGAGTAAACTTGTACAATGTTTCGCTGATATACGGGCCTTGAAATTACACCGCTTGAACTGAGTAAAAAGCAACACAAGAGCGGTCTGTGGCGCGTTTGGCCATGGGCGGTCTTCTCTTACCGCTATACCATAAAAAATAACTACGTTACATATCAAAATATGTAGTTCCCAATAAACTGTAACCCTACTCAACATCAACATGGTTTCACAACCATATGTTAAACAACCCCGTCCCGCTCGCACGCAACGTATGTTCATACGTGCGAGCAAGACGGCAATAGCAATAAGGGTTTACGCCTCATTTCACTTGTGAAGTCTTAAGACAAACAAACTTATATGTGTACATTAATCTCTGATGTTAGTATGGCTTTTCCGTTCACGAATTTGGCCTTTGAAGTATTTAAATTTAATTCTGCTATATTTGTAATATAAAGCCTTAATTTTTTGGGTTAATATATACCATGTTACTCAAAAAAAACGTATCTTTCTATTGGTGGAAGAATATTCAAAATCGGTTCAGCGGATCCAGAGATTAGCCCCAACAAACTCACACAAACTTTCTACATTAATAAGTCTTTACTGATGATATTAGCGTTTTGTTCCTTTTATTTTCAAGTAGATTTAAACATGTTAGTCACCATTAAATGCGTTTATTATTAAAGAATATCTGAGCTTTTTAATGGTTAAAGAATTTTTAAAATCGGTTCAGTAGATACAGAGATTAGCCCCAGCAAACTCAGACACTTCATACAATATTAGGTTTTTACATGGAATTGCCGTTTTGTTCCTTTTACTAAGTATTTCGGCTATAGGGTTTTTATTCCCGCAACTCATTCATACAGCTTCCACTCTTGGCTCTAGTCAAACGAGAATCGATGACGTCAGCGAATATTTATGACGTCACAGGCGACTTACGCAGTTTTACACAGGCGATTGAGTTTCCACTTGCACTAATGAGATTTCAGCGGTTTTTTAAGCGGTTCAGATAACTTTTACGCGGAACGTAAGATATAGATGAATGATTTTTTATTGTGTAGCGGACAACGGAGCAGGTTTATCGTCACTAATTTAGAGAAACATTGTTCATTTTTTTTATGATATAGTGAACGGAGCAGGTGGGTCTCTTATGTGGTAAGAGAACTCCGCCGCGCATGAACAATCACGGCACAGTACGCGCGTGCTGTGTTGCTGGTTTTTAACACCGCTTAAGCGGCATTTTTAAGGCCGTATATCGTCACTCATTAAGAGAAACATTGTTCATGTTTTTTATGATATAGTGAACGGAGCAGGTGGGTCTCTTATGTGGTAAGAGAACACCGCCGCGCATGAACAATCACGGCACAGTCCGCGCGTGCTGTGTTGCTGGTTTTTAACACCGCTAAAGCGGCATTTTTTAAGTCTATTAGGGCGACTTGTATGAAGCGATAACACGACTCATACAATACTCAGCGTACTCTGTTTCGCTGAATGAGTATGGAAATCGGATGCCTACAGATGCCGCTTTGTAGCGCGGTTGTCCATGTGCGGCGGTGTTCTCTTACCACATAAGAGACCCACCTGCTCGTTTTCCGCTATAGAATACCGGGATTACAGAAGCAAAGTGAAACACTTTGACAGTGGACGGGTTTTAACAAAGTTTTACCTGTGGAAGAGCCATGTTGACTTACTGTGAGCCGCTTCTTTAGGTTTTATATTATAACAGACAAAGGCATAGGTGGCTCTTCTATATGGTAAGAGAACACCGCCGCCCATGGACAATCGCGACATAGCCCACGGATTGGTTATGATATCAGACTCACAGAACCAGAGTAATAAAACGCCCAATAAATCATACTGTTTTGAATAAATGACGGCAACACAAACAAAACATTATTGTGACGCAGTTGATCATATAACATTAATAAAGAAGAAAATATAGTTTAACTACCCTAGAAGCCTCCTTTACCTTCAGTCACGTAGGAACAGGTTGTTGTAACTTCCGCCCGCGTTAAAACCTACTTCCGGTTATAACATAATTGCTACTTCTACATAAAATAGGCTCTATTGTATTTACTAGAACCTCATTTCAGACATCTGAAGTTTATAATGGACACTGAATTTTTTTTTAAAAACGGCCAGCAACACATCCGCTATATAAACATGTATTCTGACACTGAATAGTGAAAAGCGTTTTGTTAATTTTGAGAGCCTCGTAGCTTAATGGTTTTAAACGTGTACCATGTAGCGAGAGGTATCTGGTTCGAATCCCGGTTTGGACAATTTATTCAGTATCTGGAAGGGCTTGACATTGGCAGGGCGAGTGTCGTAATACTGTCGCACCCAACAGAGACATGCTGAAGCATATGCGAACGCATTAATTGCTCTGACTTGTCTGGAATAATACCACGAGCTCATGGATTATTCAACGGGAAACGGTACTTGTACTGTGTGAGCAGAGTGAGTTATATACGGCCCTTATAGCCGCTTAAGCGGTGTAAAAAGTCGGCAACACAGCACGCACGGACTGTGACGCGGTGGTGATGAATAGTTTTCTCTTACCATATAGGAGAGCCACCTGTTCCACCGTCCGCCATAGAATCATATGCTTCAGCATGGATCTACAACGAAGGCGACAGTATTGACACTCGCCCGGCCACTGCCGAGCGCTTCCAAAGACCGAATAAATTATAATTTTTACAGTTTGAACCGGGATTCGAACCTGATACCTCTCGCTTCATGGTAGACTTATAGAACCATTTAGTTAACAGTCTATCATATATATATTTTTTTTATTCTATAGCGGACAACGGAGCAGTTGGGTCTCCTATATGGTAAGAGAACACCGCTCGTCACCAACCGCGGGCGTAGCCCGCGCGTGCTGTATGCTCGCTTTTTACGCAGCTCAAGCCACATATCACTCACTAAGCACCATATACGCTGAGGTTTTATGAGCCCGATTCACTTCGGACGAGCCGGCCCATTTAGTGCTTCCGCATATGCTTCAGCATGGCTCTCCCACGGGTGAAATAAGCTAAAACATCAGTTAAAGTTAAGTCAGCTGAGATAAGATAAATGTTCAAGGATTTTAAAGCTGAAGACATATGGATCTATCCGTATAAATTAAGATTTAGATGAAGGCTCTCTGGTGGCTGGGTCCTGCCACTATGAGGTCAAATGTACCAAGTTCGATACCCAGTGTAAGAAATTTTTATGGTATAGAGAACGGAGAATATTATAGTGAAACGGTACTTGAACAGTTACGTAGAGTGAGTGAGGATATCGAAGACTACACGCCGCTTAAGTGGCGTAAAAGTGGGCTCTTCTCTTACCATATAGGCTACCCACCTGCTCCGATATCCGCTATACTATATAAAAAGATTTAGATGAAGACTCTCTTACGGCTCGGTGGTTTTTGAGTGTTTGGGTAGTAAGTGATGTGGGAGAGCCATCTCTCCGAGTGTGACAGTATTAGGGAACTCGCCAGACCACTGTCAAGCTCTTCCAGAGAACGAGTTATATTGTCCGGACTGGGATTCGAAACCGACACCTCTTGTCTTATAAAACCACTTAGCTATTTAATAACTAAAAACAAAAGTGTGTCATCATCATCATCAATAAGATGTCCAAAGCTGGATCTGCGCTTCCCCCTTGGACTTCCATGCATACCTGTCGGAGGTGAGCTGCATCCAGCGTCTTCTGTCCTTCTTGTTCGTGGTCTCCACTCCAACACTTTTCAGCTCCATCTGTCATCCGCTCTACGTGCAATGTGGCCCGCCCATTGCCACTTCAGCAGGCTATGTCGGTAACGTTATTTCGTCTACGAATCTCCTTATATCTGATTCGATCACGTAGCAAACTCCGAGCGTAGCACTTTTCGTAGCTCTATAAGCGACTCTGAGCTTTGAGATGATGCCGATGGCGAGAGACCACGTTTTTGCACCGTAACTCATCTCTGGTAGCACACACTGGTTACACACCTTCGTCTTAAGGCACTCAGGTATGTCAGTATGTATGTAAGTCAGTGTATACCAAGCTTAAATTCGAGGTACGTACAAAAATGTCATAAGATGACAAACTTTGAGTGGAAAATTGGTCCATTAATTGTGTCTTATCAAATGCTTTGGCATTAATAACTTTGAGGTCTCAGACGATTGATACCATCTTAACCGATTCCGAATCGAAGGGAGTTATAGCGTGTTTGAACATTTGAGAGTTTCAAAGTTTTTATTTACCGAGAAGTAAATGTAAGTGCTATTTTGTTCGAAACCCGATCGTTACAATTATAATTTATTCGGTATTTGGAAGGACTTGACGGTGCCGGGCGTCTTAATACTGTCGCACCCGACAGAGCCATGCTATCGCATTAAATGTCGTCCTAAACGATACCACAGGCTCACAGAATACTCAGCCTAAAATGGTAGCAGTATTTGAAACGGTGCTTCTACTGTTTGTGTGTACCCTTTAAAATCCGCTCAAGCGGTGTTTTAACCCAGCAACACAGAAGCGTAGCCTCGTGGCTTAATGATTTTAACTGTAGCATGAAGCGAGAGGTATCGGGTTCGAATTCCGGTACGGACATTATAAATTATAATTTATTAGTTCTCTGGAAGGGCTTGACAGTGACCGGGCGAGTGTCTTAATACTGTCGCACCCGACAGACACGCTGAAAATACTGATGCACAAATTGGTCTGCCTTGCCTGAGATACCACGGGCTCACAGAATAATCAGAGCAAAATGGTACTTGTATTATGTTGCGCGGAGTGAGTGAGGATATCGGAGACCCTTATGAATGCCGCTTAAGCGGCGTAAAAAACCGGGAACACAACCAATGCGCGAACTGTAGCGCGGTTGGTGGGCGGTGTTCTTTTACCATATAGAAAACCAACCTGCCCCGTTGTCCGCTATACTTTACAAAAAAAAATTTCACGCTGAGTATTCTGTGTGCGCGTGGTATCAATTTGTCGGCTCAATTTCTGCGTTACAATACACAGCATAGCTCTCCCGCGGGTGAAAGGATATTTCCAAAAGTACAACTTTAATTTTCCATAAAATATTCAACATAAGTCCTTTTACGGGGAAAATCTACGAAAAAAAAATTCATAATTAAAACCGAAATACTCGAATGAATTTCCCGGGAGGGTTTTGAAACAAAGGCCTTCGTAGATATCTGCTTGTTGCAGGCTTTCTTTGGCTTATTTAACTGCCCGGCTTTGGAGCGCGGTTTTTCTTGCATTTTCTATTGTAACTAATATAAATTGTAACTTAAAATATTTCCCATTTAATGGTCTTTTATATGTTATAAAAAAATTACAATTTGAACAAGTAGTTTCAGAGATAATTGCATTCAAACATACACTAATGTTTATAGAAAATTACGTTTCAACGATTTTTGGCAATATTTTAATTAATTTTTACGTCAATATTAGTTGTAACATAAATTTATATATCTGAAAACGTTAATCAATTATTGGACTACCAGATTTTGAAAAATTACCAAATTTGATAAATTACTTTCGGAGATGGGCGCATTCAAAGTGAAACTTCAGTATTTATAGTGTAGCGGACAACGGAGATAGATCTAAATGGTAAGAGAACACCGCCCATGAATAACCGCGCCAAAATCCACGCATGGGTTGCTGGCTTTTTACGCCACTTAAGCGACGCTTAAGGAGCTGCGATATCCTCACTCACGCTGCGAAATACAGTACAATATCGATTCACGCTGAGTATTCCGTAAGCACGTGGTAACACTTCGGAAAAGCCGGCCCAACCAGTGCGTCAGAATCACTCTACCACGGGTTTTTTGGTTTTTATTTAGGGCTCCGTGAAAATTGTCCTTGAATTGCTATGGGTTTGATAGACAGACCAATCAAACATTTTATTCATTCATATCACATTTGCATACATATTACTTTTAACTGCAGTTTTAAAATCCCATCTCTGGGATGATCTTGAAAATTGCTGAATAAATTTTCATATATTTTTCAACTTTAAAACTGTGAAGGCAAAATAACTTTGGAACATTCGAACAGAGCTTAAAAAACCGAACGCAAGGGCACTGCAATGGCTAGGGGTGTCCATGGGCGAACGGCAAAAATTCGTAAATGAGTTAGAGAAAACTCAGCGTGAAACGGTATTTCTACTGTTACGGCCCGTAAATGCCGCTTAAGCTGCGTAAAAAGCAAGCAACACAGCACGCCCGGACTGTGGCGCGGTTGTCCGTGACACCGCCGCCCATGAACAGCCGCGCCACAGTCCGGGCGTGCTGTGTTGCTGGCTTTTTACGCCGCTTAAGCGACACTTTCGAGGGCCTCCGATATCCTCACTCACTCTGCAAAACTTGCAATCACTTCGGACGAGCCGGCCCTTAGTGCGTCAGCATATGCTTCAGCATGGCTCTCCCACGGGTGAAATAATTCAAATTTTTCTTTATATCCTCACGCAATGTGTGAAGCAGTGTACGTAAGTAAGTATTTCTCGTTGAGTATTCTGTGAGCCCGTGGTATCATTTCCGACGAGCCGGCCCAACTAATACATCAGCATATGCGTCAGCATGGCTCTGTCGGGTGCGACAGTATTAAGACACTCGCACGGCCACTGCCAATCCCTTCCAAAGACCGAATAAATTATAATTTCTTATTGTCCAGACCGGGATTCGAAACCGATACCTCTAGCTTCATGCTATACTTAAAAAACCACTAAGCCTACGTTTAATGAACATGTTTACAGGTAATAACATCCCCTTTTGTGTTTGCACGGTCGGGTGGAACGTGTATATTTCAAAGGACAATCTAAAGTTGCCTTATTTATTGGAACTCGGAGCGCAATTTCATATCTCCCATTGCTGAAGTGTATATAATTTTGCATTTTTAATGGCCATGGGACATTTTTTTTAAAAGAAATCTGTTGCTAACCATAGGACGCTCACCTAGGTTAAGTGCTTCCGCCCATGGACACCCACAGCTCTTGCAGGATCGTGGGTTTTTTTCCTATACCGGAGAACGGAACAGATGGGCCTCCTATATGATACGAGAACCGCCCCACAGTCCGGGCTTGCTGTGTTGACGGCTTTATACGCAACTTAAGTGGCACTTTTATGGTCTGTATATCCTCACTCACTCACACACAGTACAAGTATTTCACACTGAGTATTCTGTGATCTCGTGGTATCATTTCCGACAAGCCGGCTCAATTAATGCTTCAGCATATGCGTCAGTATGGCTCTGTCGGGTGCGGCAATATTGAGACACTCGCACGTCAACTGTCAAGCCCTTCCCGAGACCGAATAAATTATATTATAAATGTACGGACCGGGATTCGAAACTGAAACCTCTTGTTTCATGGTAGAAATGGGTTGTCGGTCTTTTAAGAACAAGTATGTGCTTTTTTTGTTAGACTCCAAAGGTTAGGGACTCAGATTATAAGTCTACCATAACGAGAGGTATCGGGTTCGAATCCCGGTCCGAACAATTATGATTTATTAGATCTTTGCTTGATATTGGTCGGGCGAGTGTGTTAATACTGTTGCATATGTAAGAGAGCCATGCTGACGCATGAGTGGGGTGGGCTCGTCCGAAGTGTTACCACGGGATCACATACTTGTACTGTGTTTCGTTGAGTGAGGATTTATTGTTTGAATATGCTCCTTAACCGCGTAAAAAGCCAGCAACATATAACGCGCGGTTTTTGGCGCCGCTTTCCACAGGCGGCGGTGCTCTTGCCACACATGGGAGAGCCATGCTGAAGCATATGCTAACGCAACAATTGCGCCGGCTCGAGCGAACTACCACGGAGTTACATTATCAGCGTGAAATAGTAGTTGCTTCGTTGAGTGAGGATATACCGCCTTTACAAATGCCGCTCAAGCGGTGTAGACATGTAAAAAGCCAGCAACACATCACGCGCGGATTGTGGCGCGGTTGTTCATAGGCGGCGGTGTTCTCTTACCATATAGGAGACCCACCTGCTCCGTTCTCTACTATATAATAAAAAAATGTTTTATTTATCGAAAACATGGGCACACTACACATAAGTTGCGGAATCAAATAAAGTGAATATTTCTAGCCTTCACAGTGCTGATGATATCCGGTTCCTGAGATTTGTTTATTTTTCCTTCAGACACAAATTGTCGTTGGATTTATTTGAAAAAAAGTCAGTTTTTAAGAGTACCGGGTTCAATATCCGGTCTGAATTTATTTAGTAATTGAAAGAGCCTCTTCACTAATTTTACCCGTGGTAGAGCCATGCGGAAACATATGCGGACTATGTAAATAGGCCGGCTAGTTATATGGAGCACGGGCTCACAGAATGTTCCACGTGAAACGGTACTTATTCTGTGTTTTGCTGAGTGAATATATCAGAGGCCCATAAAATACCGCTGTAGTGGCGTAAAAAGTCGGCAACACAATGCGCGGACTGTAACGCGGTTGTCCATGGGTGGCGGTGTTCTCTTACCATATCGGAGACCCACCTGCTTCGTTGTCCGCTATAAAATAAAATAAAAATTCGGTGTTTGGAAGGGCTTGACAGTGGCCGACTAGCTTAATACTGCCACACCCGTGGGAGAGCCATGCTGAAACATACGCTAATACTAATTTGGACGGCTACTTATCTGATACCACGGGCTCACAGAATACTCAACGTGAAACAGAACAAACTCTTAGACTGTGTTTTTCTGAGCGAGTGAAGATATCGACTTTAAAAATGCCGCTTAAGCTGCGTAAAAATCCAATACGCGGACTGTGCCGCGGTTGTCCATGGGCAGCAGGTTCTCTTACCATACAGGAAACAAGAATAAAAGCAAGTAATAAAATACCAGTTTTTGTTCGCGGTTAAATTCACATTTATTTCGTAACCAGATGAAATCAAGAAAAAGTCAGATAAATTGGAGAGTTCATGTTTACAATGAAATTTGAACTCTATTTTAAACCATTAAAGTTGAATATATATTGACAAAATATTATAATAATTTGTTACGAATAGTGTTAAGGCCCATTTTACAAACCGTTAAATTCAGACGTAATACAGTCAGAATTAACTGATTTGGTTTAATAGTTGGACGCTTATCTCTGGAATGGTTCATTGGATTGGAATGATTGTTTTTGTGTTGGATAGACCTGTTATTGGAGAAGTTTTGGAGGTATAAATCATTACGCTGTGATGATTAAAAGTGGGGGAAAAATTTAATAATGTTTGGAAAATTGGGAATTTTTAAAATATATTTTAAAGAATTAAAGTTTGTTTGTACGTCTTTATCTCTGGAATTTCTAATCACATTTGAATAAATGTTTTTGTGTTAGATAGATCTATTATTGGAAAACGTTTAGAGATATAAATCATTACGCTGTGATGATTAAAAGTGGGGGAAAATTTTAATAATGTTTGGAAAATTGGGAATTTTTAAAATATATTTTAAAGAATTAAAGTTTGTTTGTACGTCTTTATCTCCGGAATTTCT
>DWCF01003717.1:0-18741 GCA_018230265.1 Delias oraia
TTGATACCAGGGTGGACAAATTTCTGTATATATATATATATATATATATATATATACAGAAATATAATATAATAATGATATATATAAATATATATAGGAAATTAGACCATTAGATGTACCGAATCTGTATTCGAACCCAATACTTTCGAATTAAACCACGTGTTATAAAAAAGGTACACAAATTATACAACCTTTTTTAATGAGTTTTTAAAATAAATTTAATTTAACAATAATTTTAAAATTTTATTTAACAATCAAATACAATTACATAATTTTTCTTTAGTTTGTTTAAAAACATTTATCACAATCTTTTTTTTCTTCATACCATGTTTTGTTTACTTCAAATTTGTGACTGATAGGACTACTCTTAAATTTCTTGAGAACATTTAACCATTGAAATTACCACAGACTTTATCTTTATTTACGCACAATCAAAAGATTTTATGACTAACATTTGTTTTAAATGACTTATGAATGTAACTTGTGGTTCTTTTGGCAAAAGTAACCTTTCTCCTTACTCCCTAGAACAAAGTAATTACTGAAATAGCCTGAAAGGTTAGAAATAATTGCATAATATGCGGTGGGCCATACATTGTAATGACACTTAGTTGCGCTCACTAATGCTGGTAAGGAAACGGGGAGGCATTCCCATGCCAATTATAATTTTAAAGTCGCTTCAGTTCAATTCACTTCAATCAAGTGTTCATATTTGTGATGTCAAATGAAAGGATTTCTTTAGATTTTTCCCTTTTTGAAAGTATCACAGCAGATTAGGATTAAAACTTAATAAAATATAATAATATATAAATTAAACTAATTCTATAAATCCTTATAAATAATAGGAAATTGTTGCAATAATAAAATATATGTTTTGCGTTTCTTCAATATGTATCCATTGTTGAAATATAAGTAAAAGTAAGTACCTACATGTTTATTTCCACTTATATGTAGTACAGTCTCTAAATTGTTATTTTAAAACAAACTTCTTGAAGAAGAAACTCACTGAGTACTCAGCGTGAAACGGTACTTGTACTGTGTTTAGCAGAGTGAGTAAGGATATCGGAGGCCCTTAAAAGTGTCGCTTAAGCGGCGTAAAAAGCCGGTAACACAACCAATTCAAGGACTTAGGCGTGATTGTTTATGGGTGGCGGTTTTCTCTTACCATATAGGAAATCCACCTGCTTCGTTGTCTGCTATAGAATAAAAAATCTAAAATTTTATATAAAACCTTATAATTTATCAACAATGAGTTGATCATAAATTACACACCACTTTGTTAAACACAGCAAAAAATAAACTAACTAGCTTCTGAAATATTTGCCACATTTAAGTTTTATCTTCCATTTTACCTGTATTAGTGTTAATACTAATTTCTGTCAGCTCTCGCTGAATTTATGCCCAGCCTTCGTATTTTTAATTAAATAAAGATTAAGTGATATCGGTGGAGGCAATTCGGCTTAATTTTATTTTCATTGAGTCCACGTAAATTTACATTTAACGCAAATCAAATATCCATAATAAAAGTAAAACAAATTTGAGGTCGTTTAAAGTCGTCTCGCGACGAACGCAATTTGTAGCGAGTTAGGCGACACGGATCAATTAGAAGGCCGGACGTCAAGAAGCCGCAATTAAAGGGAATCCTCGAATATCTTCCGACTTAATGACTTCTTTGCTTGTTAATTCCTTGTCGCGAAGGAGGAGCCCGGATTAATTCCGAGTGCGAGTCGATTGTTTGCATAAGCCGACGCTGGGGTAACGTCACCTCTTCGCCACCGGCTTAAAAAAATAATTAAAATTCGTAATCACTCTTGAGTCGCCCCAACTCGGGAAGACGTCGCCTTCCTTTGTACGGCCACGCCGGATTCTTTTCATTACAGAAATGACTTTATTACGAACGCCGAGTTACTTCCCGACAGGCTCTTCGAAAATGTTTATAGATGCCTTTAAAATTCTACATGCACGCTACTTCGGAAGTTTAGACTTCGTTACGGGTAACCTACAAAATATGCACAGGGACCAATAAAACCTTTAGCCTGCCGACTCTTAAATTCACCGAGTAGAGTCGAGAGTCGCGCGCCCCGACTCTCGCTCTGTCTAAGCCGTTCATTCTCGCATGTTCAATGGTAGTTTCACGTCCTCTTAACAACATATTTGGGCATATTTCGATTACCATAAAGCGCTCGATGTGATATACGTACGTGCATTTGTTGTTACGATACACAGTTTATTCGTATAAATCTGTGTTGATCGTTATGTTTTTATATTTCTAATTCCTGCAGACACGAATTGTGAAGATATCGCCGCACGACAGCAGCACCGCTGTTCTATTGAATGCGATTTATGGCTTTCAATGTGATAAAACGATGGCCTATTACTTAGTATTTATAGCAACGCTGCACGTGTAGTTTTAACCCTGTTAATCGTAATCGTGTTAGCGACTAATCAATATAAATTAAATAAACTACTTAATTAGCTAATATTCTCTCAGTATTGATATAATGCCATGTGGTTACCGGATCAGAATACTACCACTCCCAGTCTTACTAATGGGATGTCGTAAGAGGCGACTAAAAGACGCTTCACCGGAGGGTGGGCAGCAGCGCTCTTTCGAGTATAGCAGATGTTCTGCGATCACCAACCCGCCTGCCAAGCGTGGTGATTAAGACAAAACACCCCCATGTTTGGGGAGGCCTATGTCCAGCAGTGGACTTGATAGGCTGATGATGATGATTGTAATAATATTCACTGCTTTTTGTTCTTATTATTTTTATGTTAATAATAAAATCATTTAATTTCTCTCCCAAAGGTACAATTTATGCTTTAATTAAAAGACAAACAAATTTCTCAAACATGAGAAAATCTTCGAGACAGTTGCAGTCTGTACTAGGCTCGAAAGTATGACAAAATGTCCAGGCGCCCTCCTCCCAACCGTTAGTTAGGGTTAACATAAAGTATACTGTTCAAAAGTTATTTAAAATAAAATAGTATTTATAAACTTATTTCTATTTTGCATGTATTTGTATATTTGCGTATGTATATATAATTGCTGATGCCGTGCGTCTGTTTGATGTAGAGGGAGTACGAGCGTATGTGAGAATGATTAATAATAATAAATGAATAATAATAATGAAACATATTTTTTTTATCAAAATGATGTCTAGTATTATTTTTTAGTTTATTGTTTAACTTTTGCATTAGAGAAACCTTATACAAAATAGATGTGGTATATGTAATATAGAAAAGATATAATTTTAATATAATTATTACACTGTTACATACATATTTATACTGTTGAATGCTTAATGTTATATAGTGAAACAACGTATGTCTTTTTATAGTATATTGGACAACGGAGCAGGTGAGTCTCCTATATGGTAAAAGAAAACCGCCGCCCATGGACAGCCGCGCCACAGTCCGGCATTTCTTTAAGAACCTTCGATATCGTCACTCACTCAGCGAAACACAGTACAAGTACAGTTTCACGTTGAGTATTCTGTGTATTACATATTATTTATATGTAACTTATGATATATTCTATGTCTACTGGCGAAATGGGATTGGAGTATCCCAGTCTAAAAAACACTGCTCGATACTTACTGGCATTGTTTTAATAAGTAAGGCTTTTAAATAAAGTGAAATATCGCTCAATAGAATGTAAAATAGACGACAATGGGCAGACATTTCCTTGGTACATTGAAAAGAATTCAAGCTTATCACGGTCTTAAATTAATAAGTATTCAAGTTGAGCCAAGTAAAAATGAATAAGCCTCGTAACACTGAACAATGGCGTAATAAGGATGGTGCATTTTGTCCCTGGGAGCTCGCTTGCAAAACAACAATAATTCATCTCCCCGTGAAAAGATTTTCAGCGTTATTCCACTTGAAATTATTATATTTTTTTCTTGCCGACGTCTTGCCATTGTCTTGAGGTAAGTAATGAGGAATTGGGGACGTTGGGGTTGGGCGAGATTTGCCTGGCCAGCGCGCTTAATGCCTGTAATGAAATCGCTTTGATATCTTCGGCTCGCTCGTGGTGTTTAATACAATTTTAGTGAAAATTATTATTTCAAAGATGCTGAATGTACCTAAATGCAAGCTGGCGACAAGTAGCAGCTTGCTAATAGGACGTAATTGTAATTTCATAAGTGTTTTTATTCAATGAAGAATTTTTTTTTTTAATTTTGAATCGACGTTTTAAAAGTGCTTGCAGTAAGTCTATTTACTAAAGATATATTTTACTTAACTTTTTTACTTTAATTCAATGTGTTATACATTACATCGACATTTTTACTTTTTTTATTATAATTCAATGCAATGATAATTCTTTGGAATATTTTTAAATAATAAAACATAATCTTAATTTTAAAGTAAATATTTTACGTTCTCTGTACTGGATCTATATTATTGAAACATTGTATCTTCACACTCTGACGAAATTTTCTTTTTGGAATAATATAACCGCGGCCCAAGTACAACCGGGCCACAAACCGTACTTGAGTTGTGTTGCCGGTCTTTTACGCCAGTTGAGTGCGATAATCACGGGCTCCCGATATCCTCACTCAAAAACAAAACCCAGTACAAGTACTGGTTCATGCTGGTATTCTGTGAGCGGAGCCAATTAGTGTGTCAGCTTATGCTGTAGCTTGAATTTCTTTTAATTTAGACTGTATTAAAACATTGACAACATTAACTGTTGTATCTTTATGTTATGATTATCTATGTGTACCCTAAAGAAATAAAACTTCCGCTTTATATACATTTCTTTAAAAGTAGAAAAATTCTGAGTAGATTGTAGTAAAAACCGGGACCAGCCTATAATCACATGCATCATTGACTTATATGTTAATAATAATATGTAATAATAATTTTATTTCGAATCATTTAAAGTCATAATTTGTTATGTAACCATTTTACCTACTTCTCAACTATGTTAGCAAGATATCATTAAACAAGTTTTAGTGTGTTTATACCGTTGTCTGTATATTTTGATTTGCATTTTAGCTGAAGGCAGGATGAGACTAGCATGACGTATTAAGACGTAGTAGAATGATGTATTAAGACTAGTATGTTCCTTAAAATAATTGCTAACACACCACACAATTAAAGCAGTAAAAGGTTTCCGAATATGCATCGATGGGCTATTTACATATGTAAAGCTGTTTACCAAAACTATATTTCTTTGTCCAACGTCTGGGCATCCAGTTTTTAATCTCGGGGCACGTGGGGCCGGAACCCTCAATGTTTACCTCCCGAAATAGTTTAACGGTGCCGATTTGCATCTCTTATGCGGACTCCGTCTTCGCCAGTTAACTATTCCCTTTTTTCTTTTTCGCCAATCTAAATATTCACTAAATCACCATAATGTTATGTGGGTTTTGATGAATTTTACTACTTTTTTTTGGGGTATCTAATTCAATGGATTTGGTTGAAGTTAAGTAAACAAGGCCAAAGTATTGGAAGTATTAATATTTATGCGTGTACGCTAGGGGAGCATTGTTAGAATAATTTATGTGATTTTAATTTTTCTATACGAGATATTTTAAAATATAACGAAGTAGACGGGTACTCTATGGTTACCACCGACGCTCATTGTACATCGTACAATCCGGTTATGTTGCCGGCCTTTTATACCAGTTGAGCAGTAGTTAGCTTAGAATTGTTTTTATTTTCCATTTGTTAGCAGTCATGTTTGCTTGAATGTCTCCAGTCATTTACACAATTGATAAAGCTTGATATTTACTTGACAATACCTGTGTATGTAATATGAAATTAACTCCATTAAAATATTGCGAGTGATAAAAAATTGAGGCTCGTGTGACATTATAACATCAATTAACCTTTGATGCTTCCATATCGTTATTCCATACTTTACGTAAAACAGTATGCAGCCGGCTCAACGCGCGATATGAAAATCGTGTTTTCATAGTGGGAAAGGCTTTTTGAACGTGTTAGTTTTCATAAAAATGATCAGCCTCTAGTCCTATGTACACAGAAGTGTGTCGCGGAGATATGGCAGGTTATAGGCGTGGGGTCTAATCGATACCTTTGTAATGATTGCCGGAGGAACTCGCATACGAAATAAGGAGGGCGACTCAAGGTGTCCGGGGGGACGGGTGAAGGGCGGGGGCGCGCAGATATGAGACGATTTAGATTTTTTCCCTCTTCTATTCTTTCGTTTTTTTGGGGGAGACCCCTCGACAAAGGGTGAGGAATTTAAGACGCCGCGATCGATTTTTCGCGTATGCATTGGTATTCTCGTAATGTCTTAACTTGAGATTAGAGTTATGCTTTTTGCGCATTCCGTTTTGCATGCGATTTTAATTCTTAATAGAACGCGATACAGTCCGTTTTGTTGTGAATACTTAATCGACGTGTGTACGCGGCGAGAGAGCGAATTTCATTTATTTTTTGCCATCGTGTTTAAGGTGACGCGGAACATACATGAAATATAGTTTGATAAAATCATAAGCGTGAAGAATGATGTACGAAAATTGCGATATTGTAATAGCGCGATCGAAATATTAATGCTACATCCATATCATTGTTTGTGTTTATGAACTATGAGTGTACAAATATTTATTTAGTAATAAAAAAATATGAAGAAAGAATGGTTTTTTCGTTTCTTATGCAAATAATAAGAGATTCTTAAAATCCTTTTACAACGGTAAGCTGTTCTTATGTTAGTGAGCTTTATGAATTAAGTTAAGGCGATAATAGCCAGTATCAAGATCTGTAATAACATATACATAGCAATTGGTACCAAATGTTTTTTATTAATTTTATGTATATTGGAAAGTAAGGATCAAATCAAATTATTTATTTATATTAAAATATCACAGTTGCTTTATAATTGTTGTTTTACAATAGTCGAAGTAAAAAAAATTACTTCTGACTAAGTGTACGCTGTTTCCAAAGTACCGCTGCAGAAGAAACGGCTACGAACTGCACCGCGGCATCATCTGCAATGACAAAACTTATGGTTAGTATGAACACAATTGGGTTTATATTTTGTTATGGTATAGCGGACAACGGAGCAGGTGGATCTTCTATATGGTAAGAGAACACTGCCGCCTATGGACACTCGCGCCACAGTCGCGTATTGGTTGTGTTGGCTTTTTACGCCGTTTAAGCGGCATTTTTAAGGGCCTCCGATATCTCACTCACTCAACGAAACACAGAAGAAGTACCATTTCAAGTACAACTACCATTTTATTCTTTGTGGCTGTGGTATCCCTTCGGACCAGCCGGCCCAATTTGTACGACTGCATATGCTTCAGAATGGCTCTACCACGGGTGAAAATATATACAAAATTAATTGTATTTAAATGATATCGAAATAAAATTTTACATACAAAGACTGTATTACTATAGGCCTTGTTATTCAAGTAAGATTGAGTTCGGTCGCTAAAACAGGATAATATTCGTTCATTAATAGATTACCGGCAAACACAAAAGGCGAGGTGTGAGTCAAAGGGCCTAAAAGCCTTTCGGCTCACAAAAAACTCTCAATTAAAAACCTGACGGAAGCTTTTAGAAGGTAATCCTTCAAATTGTTTCCAAATGCCCCCTCATTAGCACCGAGAGTGTTAAAAAATAAACTTTTTAATCTTTATTACTCGACGACTACGTTAAACGGGTTAAATTATTATGGAGCAAGATGATTTTTTAAATCTTAACCCCTTCCCTGATGTAATTTATCGCGTTGAGTTTTAGATAAGCCTTTGCTTAATTTGTAACACCTCTGAAGGCAGTTTTTAACTTGATTAATCTTCGCGAGTCTTTTGTTTGTGGTCTTCATTATCAAGTTGAAATTGAATGAAAAGATTTTATTTTTTTTAAATAATTTTGATACCATTTACTTTTTGTTGACCCCAAAAATCCGCGGACAGAGCCTGGAGATTTGGTCAAACCGATGTCGAGCTTTACATACTCCAGCTCTCTCAAAGGTTTCGATATAATTGAGAAATTTGAGGGTAATTTTTGGATAAGTTGAACCTTTTTGAGAGGAAATAAAAATGTAAATGCTTTAATTCTTTGAAAGTATTAACCTGTGAATGTTTGAATACAATATTTAGTTTTTACCACATAAATAATTGATCATTATTCAGAAATCATACTACTTTATATGTTTTTTATTTTATAGTAGACAACAGAGCAGGTGGGTGTCCTATATGGTAAGAAAATGGCGCCGCAACTTTAAACAAAAATAAAATGTCGGCCATACAACAATTAAACAAACAAATAAAAAATTAAATATGTTATGCCTTATAAATGATATTTATTTATTTAAATTTTTACAATAGATCTATTTGTTTATTCATTTATTTAACTTTCAAAAACGTCAACAACGAAAAAGTCGCTTTACAGGTTAAAAATCAGTCCACTAAGAAATCCAACGTATCCAACATATATCTTTAAATTACAAATAATGTTGTATGTTTGACTGTATGTAATTAGATGTATAACTTTTCGAAGCGATACTACAAAACATTTATGTTAAAATTAATGAACGAATCAACACGGAAGAAGTAGAACACAAAAGGAACGAAACAAAAAGGAACAGATGACAAAGTAAAAACATTTCCTTAACAAGTTTTATTTACCGCAAACATTGTTAAAGCTAAAAAAGTTCCAACGTCATTAAACTCATTAATTAATTCAAATGAAGCCGCGAGAAAACATTCCTTCAGCGACCTCCCTTTTGTTTTGAATAAAAGAAGTCCGAGTCACTCAAAAAAAACGGCAAATGGAAATTAAGCGCTTAATAGACCGTCGCCTAGAATTAATTAATACTTGTCTCGCAAGTTTTTGCCCCAGACATTAGACAATATCATTGCAGAGGGAGTGCCCGTGTAATGGCGCTATAATTGAGACAAACTCCCTTGTTTTAAAATTTGTTTTACATCGTGATTTTATTACGTGACAAATCGTGGTTTGAATTCCATTTGAACAATTAAGCTTCGCTTTTAATTAATTCATTAGAGAAACCGATATAAAAGATTGAGTAGAAAAGGCAAACTTATTGAAGAATTTATACCATTCTTTTATATGGAATTCCGAGTTGGAATGGCATTCTAGAGTTTATCCTTTTTTAATTGTATAGCGGGCAATGGAACAGACGAAGGCTCTATGGTAAGAGATCACTTACGGACAACCGCGCCACAATCCGTGCTTTGATTGTGTTGCCACCTTTTTATACCGCGTTAGTGTATAATTTGACAGGCCTCTGATATCTTCACTCAGCGAAACACATTACAAGTATGTTACACGCTGTTGTTCTGTGAAGCCGCGGTACCCGAAGTGATACATTCGACGCTTTTTCTCAATTAGTGCGTCAGTATGTCTATCCGCCGGTAAGATAGGGTTAAGAAATTCACCTGGAAATTTGTAAGATTTTTTAAGTTTAGCGGACAATGGAACAGGTGGATCTTCTATACGATAAGAGAACATCGCTTCCCATGGACAATCGCGCCACAGTCCGCGCATTGGTTGTGTTGCCGGCTTTTACGCCACTTAACCTGTATTTTTAAGGGCCTCCGATATCCTCACTCACTCAGCGAAACAGTACAAATACTGTTTCACTCTACAAAGATCGAAGGAATTATACATTTTATTCACAACTGGATCGAACCCAGTACCCCTGACTTCATGGTAGCTTACAAAGTCGCTCGGTCACTCCTCATTTGTTAATAGGCGCAGTCTATACCTTAATTGAATCGTCTTCACAAATGTTCGTTGGATTCGTTCACGTTACATGTATTCACTTCAGAATGCGATCGCCGATATCCAGAGCAATGAGATATAATTAATAATGGTGTAGAGAAAATTATCTCCGCATAAATGGCATGCACTCGCTCGATCTGATAATGGGGCCCATTAATTTGAACAGAGTTCGCGTCGACACAGCATCGCCGTATACAGGTGAGGCGACAAAATTTATAAGTTCGATTACTTTAATCTCGGTTAACGTATGCGAGTACAATTTCAAAGCTGACAAAAGAAATGCACGCAATAAATCGTCGCCCGCTTATCTGCTAAATATACACATATTGTTGTAAGTGCAAACAATAGAACCGGTGTCGGTAATTAATATAATGAAGCCTCGCAAATCGGGATCGCGAATGTTTTGCCCACGTATGCGGAATGCCTTGCGTAATGTAGTGTATGCTACAATTGACCTTTGACCCCGCAAACACCAATTTTCAATTTTCTCTCCCCGCGCGACATTACGCAACACACGAGTTTTATGCTCCATAAAAAGTGAAACACTTCTGTGCAATATATGAACATTATACTTCCAAATTCGCTTTAGAAATTCAAACTGTCTGATAAAAAGGAACTTTATCTTGCCATATAAGATGGAGCCTCGCGGCTGTAGCGGTCTTGTAAGTTGTCGTGAAATAGCAGGTTGGAATCTCGGTCTAAATCAAATTTAATATTTATTTTTTCTATGGAAGCGCTTTTAAATAGGTGGGTAAATGTTTTTACATTGTCTTACACGTGGGATAGCCGTGTTCACATAATATTCGTGTTCGTCCGAAATGATACCTACGGCTCACAGAATACCAGTGAAATAGTACTCATACTGTCTTTCACGGAGTGAGTGAAAGACGCTGATACTCACAGTGGATACTCCTATTGACATATAGCTTTTCGCTTAAGTGAAAAACCCGACACAACCAAATCGCTGATTGTAGAGTCGTTAACCATAGGCAAAGATGATCTTTAACCATAAAATACACTCCGTTACCCGCTGTACAATAAAAAAACTTGACAAACATTTGGTGTAAAACAGGTATATTAAAGAAAGTCCACAATTAATCAATTTACTAATGAGAGCAGTATGAATAAGGCCTGTTAATCCCTCACATGCAGCCTGAGGGTAATAAATAAAGGTACAGCAGCAACCATATTTCTCGATTAAGTGCGAAAGTGTACATACGATTGTGCACAATAACGCGATGGAAATTATAAGTAAGCTTTACATTGACGACTTTTATTGTAACATGTGCAGGCACTTCTTTATAGATTTTCGACGGATGTTAAAATGGACATATGTTCAGTTTGTCCGCTGTTGTCGCTTCAGCCGTATGTAAGCCGTGGTGGATACGTCATTACAGCGCGGATTGGCCACGCAAATCAGATCTGTCTTCACAATTATAATCAAGTGCGCTACGCGGTCGTAATTCTAAGGTAATCAAAGCTTGTGCTGTTTTCACGTATGCAGATGTGCGTGGCGAAATAACGACGCTTCGCTCAATAGATTCGCTCGGGGACAAAGAAAATAATGTGCAATAAAATATCTGAGTAGTGTTGGTAATCACAGTAACAACTGTTGTGGAAATGAGTTAGCACAGGAATGTAAACCTGCAGGTTAAAGGTTCTTCGTTAAATTATGGCTCTCTTAAGAAAACTCTTTTATTTCCTTTTATTTCTTGATAAATTAGTGTTTTAAGTATTTTTAAACCATTTTATGCCACGCACCACTCTTCTGTGGAATTGCAGAGGTATCTACAAATCAATAAACCGTGGATAATTTTTAAAAAAGAACGTACTTTTCTCTAAAATCCGTCAATGCTATCGTGGCTCAGCAGTGTCTGAGAATGGCCATAAGCGTTGGGGCGCTTATCCTAGGTTCTGCTCAAATTCCACTCGATTTTAATTTCTATTCAAATTTACCAACCATTAGTACAGGTAGGTATATTATTAAGGTGTATTAATAGGTCCTGATTGAGGTGGTGAAGAAATGTCTAGAACTTTTAAACCATTAAACAAAAGTATGTATGTTTGATACCTCTAGATAAGTTTTTAAATAGCTTATAACTTCTGGTTTTAATTAAGCAGGATAGAAGTTATTATCAGACTTGATTAAAACTAGATAAAGTATGAAACATGTTAGTATTGTTGACACTCAATCTCCATAATCCCAAGGAAAGCTTCTTATCATAAATAATATGTGTACTCGTTAACAATAACTTGATGCGTAGGCGCAGATCGACAGCGCTGCACTGATTTTAAATAAGCTTTCTCTGTACTATTGCTTTAAGCGCTTTATTGTTCAGGTGAATGGGGTTTTAATAGTTTTTAACATTCGTATACAACTTAAAATTACAACTAATTCAAATCTAAATCAAAAACTGGTCTAGAGCTTATATGGCTACTTTAATTAATTATTAATTTACTACCCATAAGTATAATAGGAATAATTTCTAAATTAGGCAGCAAAAAGATGCTAAGGCAGCAAAGCCAGAGCCGTCTACAAGTGGTTTTTCTGCTGAAAAACCACTTGTAAGACGGCTCTGGCTTGGGAACTTTAACTTTTAAGGTTCTGGAACATAAAATTAATTTTTAATACATTTCACACGTATCTCACTCGGACAACGGAACAAGTAAGTCTTCTATATGGTAAGAGAACTTCGCCGCCCAAAGACAACCGAGTCACAGTCCGGCCTCCTATATCCTAACTCCCTCAGCGAAACAGTAAAAGCACCGTTTCATGCTGAGTATTCTGTAAGCTCGTGGTATCAATTCGAAAGAGCCAGTCCAATTGGCGCATCCGCGTATGCTTCAGCATGGCTCTCTCACGGGTGTGACAGTATTAATACATTCGCCCGGTCACTGTCAAGAAATTCCGGAGACCGAATAAATTTAATTATAATTGTCTGGACCGGAAGTCGAATCCGATAGCTCTCGCTTCGTGGTAGACCTATTAAACCACGTAGCTGCGAGGCTCTCGATAGGCTTCTTGCGAATTTTTGAATAATACAAAAATGAATTCCTCGATTCAGGACAATAGCTTTCACAAATGACATCATCATTCCAGTTTTATCATTAAAACAAGATATTGAAATCAAATATATTCAAAGGTCAACGAATTCACCTACACATGAACTAAAACGGTAAGAAAATATAATATTCAATGTTTTACTTTTATTAAAGAATAAGAACGTTTTCAATATATGATTATTGTAAAGCTTGGTTATTGAACCACACAAGACAGCCCAAATTTCTTATCAATATAATAGTTTATTATTCTCGACAAGACAGTTGTAGTTTTTATTTAAAATAATGTACAGACGTTATAAGTTATAGAAGTATTACTAACGGTATACAAAAAAAAATCTATTTTACGTACTTTTTAAAGTGATTTATTTATGCTATAGCGGACAACGGAGCAGATGAGTCTCCTATTTGGTAAGAAAACATCGCCGCGAATGAACAACCGTGCACAGTCTGCGCGTTGGTTGTGTTTCCGGCTTTTTACGGCCTTTTTTAAGGCCCTTCGATATCCTCACTCACTCTGCGAAACACAGTACAAGTACCGTTTCATGCTAAGTATTCTGTGACAATGACTGTGTGTGTGAGCTTCGGATAAGCGAGCACTATTAGTTCGTCAGCATATGCTTAATCATGGCTCTTCCATGGGTCATCATTATCAAAAATGGCAAAAAAAATTATCACATAATCACATATGTTTACTATAATTTTCAATGAAAATGCCAACTTCAAATTATATTATGACTAGACTAGGGGTGAAAACTACAATGGTCATCCTTACTTTCTTATTTAAAAGCACAATTTATCTTATCCCGCATTCAAACAGCGAGCGACCCCGAAGCCTATCTCGCCATAAACACAAAAAGGCGTGGGTGTGTTAATAGAGAAATTACTTGAATATAAAATAAACACAAAGGTGTCTGTAAATTGATAGCGCTGCACGTGCGAGTGCGAACGAGTTGGCCCATGTTGATTGTAATTTGTAGGCTCGCTATTTCGTTTATAGCCTGTGGACAGACTTTCCGGCTGCCACAGATTAAGCCCTTCTTGACATCACAGACTACTTATCATCTATGACATTTTAAAGTTTGACACGTATAGATCTTGTTTTTGTCTTAACACCTGCGTGATGTTTTCGCTAATTAAGTGTGTGATTTAGAAGGAAGCAACAAACAATACTTTGTTAACTACTGTTAACTTGAACAAATAGTTTTAATACATCATGTTGAGCGTTGGTTTTATGACTACAGCTTGGCAATGACCGCTAAAAGCTATTCACTGGCTCGTTTTAAAGTTAACTGCGTAAAATAAAGGCAACAGCTCAATCCTGGCCATATTTATTTGCAAACAAGGTGCTTTTAAAGCAGTTTGGCCTTAACCAGCTTTTTCTGTCGCTTTTTACTATTTCTCTACTACATTGGAATAAATTGGACTTGTTTAGAAAATGGGATTCTTAAACATGCTATAAAAAGTTTTAAAAACCAATACAGGTATTTTCATAAAAACTTCATAATTCATATTTTAATTTAGGTAATATATCATTCGTAATTTCTGAAGAATGATCTGTGTTTCCCGTTTTTTCTGTCAAATATAGGATAATAATTGACAGCTTACATAACGAGGATAAAATCGGTAATATGCCTAATCGATTTTCGTTTATGATTCTCCATGGACGTTGAATCGATTAATGCTTGGATGTTCTGTATAATCAGAATAAAATCACATCTCTAAAGTTGACAAACTATTAAACCAGGTACATCACTTACGTGAAGCCTATGATAAAACAATACTTGAATTTGTTTAACTCCATCTGCCATCTGTCATCCAATCTTTGCGTTAATAAATTTTTACGGTATTGACCGCTTTCTATGGAATGCTGTTGTTCATAGGCACGTCTCAATCATCATGCGAGCAATAAAGATGGGCTACCACATCATTCTATCATAATGACGAAATGACGCCCACGTACGAATTAATTAACACTAGAGTGATACTCGAACGGGTTGGATGCGAATATAGTAAAGGTTTAGGACCACGTAAATATAATTATAATAAGACTTGGGGATCTTCAAAAAAAAGCCTCCATATTCCTTAATGGCCGGTAACGCAATCGCTGCTATGCAAGAGCTAGGGGTGTCCATGGACGTAGGACCGCTTCCGCTAGGTGAGCCTCCTGCTCGTTTGCAACCGTTGTTATAAAAAAAATATTTTTCTCACATTCGGGGAAATTAAATTGTTGAAGACGCTGGATGCTGGTCGCCTCCGACAGGTATTCATGGAGGTCGCAGCAGTGGACGTCTTACGGCTGAAATGATTATGATGGTGTCACTTTGGGCTGGTCCAATTAGTGCGTTAGATATGCTAAAGCATCAGCAAGTTCCTACAAGTGAAACGATACGACCTCTATCATTATACGCCTTGCTCTAAGTTTTCATATGAAGCAGTGTTTTGATACTTAAACAACATTCATTTCCTTTACCCTGCAATATTAGTGTACGATACGGACACAACGGAACTATGAAGACAACAACGACATTTTTACGATGTTGGATTAATCCGCAATGAGTCATCTTAATATTCGATTAGGCGACAAGTATTTTTATCTAGACTCTCATTAAGCCTATATTTTATTAACTAATCATATGGAATGTAGGTGAAGTTTGTGTTTTGTATTCTTTTTCAACGGATGTGTCATTTTTATTTGCAAATATTGCTTTGATTATTTTTATCTCGGTCCGTGTTGTACAATGTGAATTGTGATGTAACTTATCTGGTTTGAATGAACAATTATAAAAAAAATGTGCAGTTTATTTCTTGTAAGATAATAAATACTTTACCATTTATACTTAAACAGTCTAATGACAAAAATTAATATAAATTTTTATTGATAAAAATATAAATAATATATTAACAAAAATTTATGAATATATTATTAATTTATAATATATTAATATAAATTTTTATTGGGCTCATAGAATATAATTTTTAAATAGTACTTACTACTTAATAGTACTTACTTACTGTATTTCACTAATTGTAAATGGGCAGTCCTTCTAGTCATCAGTGGACCCTATTGTCCACTACATCATTAAAATGCAGTTATTTTTATTTGAAAGCTCTCATAATTAAGCCATTTAACCTTGATCTATGAAAACCTGGGTCTCTTTGAGGTATTCTGTTTTAAAACATCAGGTTTATTAACATTCTGACCTTTCAGCTTCTAACAATGAAAGCGATTTTTGAAGCTATAAACTGCAGCTTGTGTCACTTTAAATCTATAAAAATATTGAATATCCTTTTACTTAAGTATTTTTAATACAAGAAGATGAATGAAGTGAATTTACAGTTAATACGTAAGACGAAACGATGCACATAATGTTTTAGTGCGATTTTTTACGATATTAAATGACATCATTTGACATCAAATATTTTTTGAGTACATATATTTTGCAAAATAGCCGAATATGGGATTGTAGGCTCTATTTCTATAAGTTAAGGTGGATAATACCGTAATAAGGATACACTGTGTTCAACTATAAGGTTGTATAAAGTCGAGCCTGCTTTTACAAGTATTTGTGCCAGGTGCATTAGTGTAAGGTGAAAGAGTTAAAAGTTGAGTTTTGAAAATATTAAATTGGAGAGATCAAATATGTATAAAATGGTAATTGGTACATTGAGTAAATTAGTTATTTATTTACTTAACTTCGAAAAGGTTTTAAAAGTACATTTTTAAAGAACTATTATAGAATTCTATGTTTTAGGCTTTTCTGTAAATAAATAATTGTCTTTAATGAAAATATCGCTTTATTTATTTTACTTAGTTAAAATGTTTTTATAGTATAGCGGACAACGGAGCAGGTTATATGGTATGGCATATATGGTATATGGTAAGAGAACACCGCCGCCCATGGACAACCGCGTCACACGCCGCGCATCCTTTGCATTGCCAACTTTTTACTCCACTTAAGCGACATTTTAAAGGGCCACCAATTTCCTCACTCGTTCAGCGAAACACATTACAAATACTGTTTCACGCTGAGTATTCTGTGAGCCCGTGGTATCACTTTGGGCGAGCCGATCCAATTAGTGCGTCAGCATGCATATCAGCATGGCTTTTCCACGGGTGTAAATGCTTACCTATTAAATATACTTTTTTTAAAGATCTAATGTAAATAAATACATAAGTAACTACATAATTAATGAAAATAAGATAAAAATACCTGCTTTATTAATTTAAAAATAACTAATGCGTATAAAAAATACATTTTTTTATTAAAATATTTAATACATCCTACATGAAGCTAAAGGTAATCATTTTAACCAGCCATTACTGTATCATATCTATGTGGTGTTGTTAAAGCTTATGAATGAAGTGGCCGGTACAACATAAAACACACACATACATATTACGCGTGTGCGTGGTTTTTTGTGAATGGTCACCAATATCCGGTCCAGCACAATATCAGACAGGTTTCCTTATCACCTCTCAGGCACTGTCTAAACATGAGATATAAAAATGGTGTTTTATTACACTTTACAACTCTCTCGGAGCCTCAATATCGAATAATAGCGCTTCAAGGACCGAATGGCGTAGGTGTCAATGAGCGGCAAGAATTTTTGGACCTCCGATCGCTTTTGAGCATTAATTTTGAATATTGAATGAATTATTCGTTTTCATGTCGTGTTTTATTTATAACTACAATTTTGGGTCATGTGTACGTAATAAATATGTTTTGGTTGGTATGTTTAACTCAAAAAGCTATGTCTGGTAAACTAATCGACCGATTGCTGTCAAATTTTGACACGTATAGTTTGAAGATTGGTAAAAACTAGCGCCATCTCATAGAAACGGCAGGGACTTTTCAGACTATGTAATATATGTTAAATTTATTATTAATTACCTGTCTCTCTTTACTAATTTTAGTAACTAATTAATATAGGGAAAACAGTGTTTTACTATTATAACTTTAAGTTGGTAATTGAGTAAACATAGTGAGAGTAAATATATTTCATAAGCACCTACATTGTGTGTATTCCAGTTTGGCGTTAGTCACTATCTCGAGCAAATAATAGGAAAACAAAAGAGCGCTCGTCTCGCCCGAGAAACAAGAACTTTAACAGCTATTGAAATTTCCACAGACGCAACACAAAGCGACATTCAATACTGACGCAATAAAAACCGAGTATAAAGTAAATCAGAATGGCCTTAGTAAAATAAATTTAGCGTTAGCACCAAGAACAGACAGCGGAGGCGAGCAAAAAGTGCTCACCCTTGCCGAAGCGAGCCAGAGTTAGAGCAAAACAGGGTCTTGCCTTATCAAAATTTAAATTTGGTAAAAAGCGGGGGCCCTCTCATTTCAATAACCGTTATAGATCCCGTCGCCGTTCCGTTCCAACCGACTCCCGTACCCGATACTTGATTGATGGCAGACCAAAAACAATGGCCAATTCCCGCAACCCGACCAAAACGCGACTCCTAATAAATGCTTTATTTTATTTGGACTCGAATAACGAGAGTCGATAATAAATATCGCAATCGCCTTAGAATCAAGATTATCAACTTCCCAGCTGCCGAACGGCGAACGCTTTTTGCCTCCCGAGCCATTAATAGGGAGAAGTGTTCTGTATAAACTTAAATTGTAAATGATAGCTATTGGTCGATATATAAATATGGATTAGTCGTCCCGCTGGGTGACCTTCAGCAACAACGTCTGTCAAATGATTGATAAAGACTTTTTTATTATAATCGTTGAATTATATGTAAATTAATGTCTCACTATGCATTCGTTTTTCTACTAGAACAGTAGCTGCGAAATAGTTTGAGCAATTTACATCTTATGATGATGATGATGAATCATAATTACCTTTATATTAAATCAATATATTTTTTTATTATACGTATAGCGGACAACGGAGCTGGTGGATCTCCTATATGGTAAGAGAACACCGCCGTCCATGAACAAC
>DWCF01003718.1:0-18730 GCA_018230265.1 Delias oraia
ATTATATATGCGAAGTAACTATCTTGTACTTTGAAGGCAATTTTAAAGAAGAATTTGCGAAATGAAACGACAACAAAGAAAACAAATGTAATTGTTTTTGTGTTTCTTACCTACTGCTTTGCCAAATTAGATAATATTATTAAAGTTTTATTATAATCCATTGAGTTGTTATTGTGAAAAAGAAAAAAACATCAGTGATGGACTTGATGGATAAGAAACTTTGGCATGTATTAATAATAATCGGTTTAATGTCTTAAATGATGTAAATAATTGAAGGAATTTATAAAAAAAAGACATTAATTCACCAAATATATTTTATCTAATTATATCAATAAATTAAAAGGCCTATACAATCACACATGATATTATGCAAAACATATTTTGGTAACATTAAATAATTATCAATATAAGTACACCAATTAAACACCTATCTCGCTATTCTTAGACATATTTATCCACTTTCTGAATATCAATATTATGCAGAAAGATTTTTTGCTAAGGAACTTTAAAAGAAAATCTTATTAAAATCAATATATTATTAATGTTCGCGGATCTAACAAGTTTAAAACAATCTAGTAGTTGATACATGAATGTATGTTTATAAGATTTTTTTTTAATGAAACATATACAATATGATTGCACAGAAGTTTAGGGGCACAGATGTCAGTTGAGGAAGCGAATTGACATCTTCTGTTCCACATCAGTTCTCTCAAGTGCCCGAGCAAACTCTTCAAAGGATATCATCTGGTCATTATTTGTGTCTGCTTCTATTATTGTTCGCTCAGCAATACTTGATAGCTGTTCCTCACTGAAATTATTTATATTTTTATGAGTTTATAAGAAAATTATAATTTGAATGTAACTTTACTCATCTAGCCTATACATATTAAAGTAAGTACTGAAAAAAATATTGACTTCAGAAATAGATGATGAAAAATAGGAGATGAAAATTGCAGCTGTAAGAATAATTTATTTTTTATAAATGAAAACAAGTATGTACCTTATATTAACTCCTACCATCATGTGTAGTATTGCTAGAAGTTCATCTCGTGATATCTTTCCATCATTGTCCAGATCATACATAGAAAATGCAACTGTAAATATGGAAGCAATATTAATTTCATTTGGCAGTAAAGTATCTGTAGGTAAATAAAGTGGTTTCATCTTTTCAAGAAAAAATATATATAAAGAAATATTCACTTGACCTTTCCAATAACATTAAAAATCCTATATATTATATTGCTACATTAATACAATTAACCTTCTTAAGAAATAATAAAGAAAGATAAGATTTAATTAAGCAGATAAATACACAATTTATAGATACTACATGATTCAATACATAATTAAATATTAATTATTTGCTTACATCTTAATTTCTCCTCCCTACTATTAAGTTTATTCTCTCTATTTTTTCTGATGGGCCTAAAGTGGGCCAAAACTCGCATGAACTGGAGAAAGTTAACTCTGTCATCATGGCTCTCCGCAAAGAATGCAGACACAATTCGTTCACTTAGTGGATTAATTGCCAGCTCAGGAATCCTAAGAAAATCTTCTCGAGACAATGTTCCACAGTCATTCTTGTCCAGTGCCGTAAAACGTGAATATAGTCGCTCTATCTGATTAGGAGTAACTAAAACAAACAGTTAATAATAAATTTATACAAAGAGCTTTTTATTATAAAATACGTCAAAGTACTTACAACCAGTCTCCTCCTGTATTTGCGCAATTTCTTCTTCCCTTAACAATAAAGATGACTTGTTTCCCATTTTACTAAGACTACAAACGTAGTTTGTACTTTGCAACTAAGAAATGAATGAACACGATAAGCTCCACGAGTAGAATATGGAAACAAAACAATAAATAATCTTTTCATGGATTAATGGTAATAGCCATAATTAGTTACACTGATAAAATACTTATAAATGCGAGAGCACGTCTTAGATGGTAAGAGTCTATCTCTAATATCAAATAGGGATATGTAGGTATAGTAATATAATATTATATTGTAAATTTCACAAGTATTACGTTTTAAAATTATACATTTTTCACTTTACGACATTGACGACTGAAGACAGAACTGTTTAAACCACAGAATATTAATATTCAGTCATCTGTCACTTAATCTCAGTATACACTACATAGAGTATCCCAAAAAAAGTGTAAGTTTTATGCTATATTTTATCAAATTTAGGATATAAAGTGTCGATTTACTCATAAGGTAAAAGAAACTTACTATTGTGATTTCTTTCGTTTATTTGCCATATAAAATGTTATGTTATATTACCTTTAGACTATATATTATTCTAAATATAAAAAGAAATAACTTTAATTAAAGCTTATTTAAACAATATTACATAAAACATTTCTACACTGCATTTTTAGTGTTGTTGCTAAGCAACTGAAATCCTGAAGTTGTGAAAAGTCAATAATATTTCTGAATCTTGTACTATTGTAACTGTTACCTTTTATCTATTAATTATCCCTCATGAATTTGAATGTCGATGTGCATTGAATAATAGTTTAAGGCGTAGTAATAATGAGTACTGCAAAAGTTGCATCAGAATTATTAGACAAAGAGAAAAAAGGAGAACTTGATACGGTTCTAGAATTAAATGAAGGTGTTGCCAGTGAGATTTTTAACCGTCCAGTAGAAGAGAACTATGTTGAAGAATTCCCACCAAAAATCTTTGGTTTAAAAGACATCTTAGAACCGTTGACTATACAATCTTTAAATAATGCAATTTATGAACTTGGCGTTATCAATTTGTGCTGGCCTGACATCTCAGAGCCGGTGTTTGAAACGAGAACCTGCTTTCCGAAAAGCTATTACACCAATAATACCAAGGAGAGACTAATTTTAGCTTATGCAGAAAATTTTCGACGTCAGTTCCAGTTACATTATAAGATGCGTAAACCATTATTGCTCCAGGCACCCAATGAATGTGGCTTGCAGGTAATACATTGCTATTCGAATAAATAATAATATTCGTTTAGTATTTAAAGTTGAATACTTAAGTTTAAATACATATATAAATTATATCTATATTACAAACACACATTCATATAGAAAGTTGATAGCCTCGTAGCTTAATGGTTTTAAAAATGTACCATGAAAGGAGAGGTATCGGGTTTACCGGACAATTATTAATTATACTTTAGTTTATAATTTATTCGGTCTCTAGAAGGTCTCTAGCCGGGCGAGTTTTTTAATACTGTCTCACCCGTGGGAGAGCCATGCTGAATAATATGCTGACAAATAAATTGGGCCAACTCGCCGGAAGTGATACAAAATACTCAGCGTGAACCGATACTTGTACTGTGTTTCGCAGAGTGAGTGAGGATATCGGAGACTCTTTAAAGTGCCACTTGAGCGTCGGAAAAGCTGGCAACAAAACCAATGCACGGACTGTGACGCGGTTGTCTAAGGGTGGTGGTGTTTTCTTACCAAATAGGAGACCCACTTGCTCAGTTTTCCGCTATAGAATAAAAAAAATATAAACTATCGTAATTTTTGTATTATACATTCGCAAGGATGCAGTTACAAACCAGTCTCATAGCTAAGTGCTGTTAAGCCTACCATTAAGTAAGAGATATCACGTTCAAACCCGTGTTTGCGTCTGTTTCATTCATATTTTTTCTATGTTCTGCAATTAATTCCTTCACCAGTGTTTTAATTATATCACGCAGAATCTTAGCCACTGAGATAATTTTCTCAAAATTATATTTGTTTCTTTATGGACTGGTATTTCTTTCCGGCCATCTGTTGGCTTATGATAATACTACATAGCAGTTATATTTAATGATTTTACCTGAAACTTCTTCATCTACGGATTATAGGTATCCTTGGGGAGGTGTTACTATTTTTACTTTTTTTTAGAAAATGGTGTGTACCACAATTCGGCCAACAAAACTATGCTACCCCGATACTGGCTCGTGGCAGGGCGTAGCCAATTTCGTTGCTGACTATTTCGACTTCGAACCGCTCACGAAACCCATGCTCCACGTGAGTAATAGATATAATATATGAATCATAGAAATAATATGATACTATTTATTCCAAATGTGTCCGCGAAGCGAAATTTTTTAAGAAATTCGCAAAAATTTAAATTCTTGCATTTATTAATAACACATTATTAATAATATGAACTTAAATAACACACTTTGTGAACACTATCTGTCAACATGTTGAAATGTTTCTGGACTCCAAAAGTTTTGAGTTCGAATCTCGGAGAACAAAACTATCGGCTGCGTTAGTATAGAACATAATTCGTATATAATTGTGAACTTGCAAACAGAGCCAGCTAGGCCGTTGCAACTTAACCTGGAGTTTCATACACATACTTTTTGAATGAATCACTTTTGACGTTTCATTAGACCAATAGATGGCGCTATTATTCGGAATTATTATTCGGTATTAGGAACGATTATTTTAATGAAATTCAAACAAGATAGATAAGTTTATTGAATTTACCCAGCACAAGTCTTATCCATAATCGGAGACTTAATTTTATTATGCATCAAAGTATTTGTAACAAAAACAATTCTAAAATATTAAAGTTTGTAAAGTAAGATGGCGCTAGTAGTTGCAGTTTCGATGATTTGTTTCTTGTCTTTCATTTATAATATGTATTGCGTATTTTATAAAACTCTATTATCTACAACTCGCAAACGACTTGACGGATATTGATAAATTTGTGTAGAAGTAACTAACGCCCGGAATTGTATGGTATTGTATGGAAGATACTTGTAGTTTTCACTACCAAAACAGAAAGGTAATGTTTTAGCGTCATAATTGTATCCACTAGTAATATTCGTCTGAGAAGGACAAAACATATATTTCTCACCGATTCGAAGCTTTTTTCCGAAATACTAAACATACTGTTTAATGTTTAATGAATTTTGTAGTATGAAAAAAAACAATATTTTATTTTAATCAAATTTATTTATTCAACATTTCAAGTTCACAAACTCTGCATTAGGATTATTTATAATTTTTAAATTTTGTACAAAATATCATTTCGAAAATTTTGTGGAGATAATAGGTAGTAACCACAGATATCAACACGAAATTTAAACAAACTTTACTAATATTACATTAAAAAGAAACAAGAGATTTGAACTCTATTTACGCTTCCGTCGTAGCTGAATATTAACATTAAGATAATAATACACTCTATAATACATAGGAATGTTCTTATAATATTAATAATCTCTCAATAATTTATAATTTTGATCACAGTCTCCTTAACTGTTAACTTTAACATACAATTCCGAGTCGAGACACATCTCTACAATATAAAATACTGAGCAATAAAAACAGTTAAGTGCAATATTAACGTTACAATAATATTTGAATATTAACATATTGTTCTCACAATTGGCACAACGATTATCTGTTCCGTTCATATTTGGTGTGACATCTGCACTAATTACTCTTACACGGAGCCCCTCACTGAGGCGTTGCTTGCTACGAAACCGTGTATCGAATGCTCTCCTAACGCACACTCGTTTCAAAGGGCGTGTTTGAACAGCGCGCCGTCCGTGACGTGGATGCGGCTTGAGGTAGAACACAGGGATTTGCGACTATTACATTAGCTCTGCTAGTGACAATGTGACATACCATTTGAAACATACACCAGTAGTACTACTTACTCTAATCACGTAACATATTATGTGCATTCAAAAGTATAATGTGTTCATTCGATTTATATTGACCGATCATTGTAATAAGACGTAACGAGTTGTTTGAGTCACTCGATATACCTTAAGAGAACAGTGTTAGAATCGAATTGTCTAAACCTTATTCTAAAATAAAAGATTATAATGCACAGCTTTTTCCTTTTAGAACAAAGAAAAAATGTGCGCAAATTTGGCTACATGTATCACAAGTGATCGCTTTCCGGCGATGAAATAACTATGTCGCAGTCATCTGCTTGGATCCGCTGTTTGATTGAATGACTAGCGCGTTTATTGAATGACCGACATTAAATTAAATGACTAAGAATGAAATGACTATGAATTGCGTATAACGTTGAATGAACGTCCAACTAGTTGTAAAGGTTTGTAATAGCCCTTTGAACAGAGCGGCTTTAAAATCAGCCAAGTGATTGAAATTTAGTTCATTTTTTTCCCAGTGCGGTGTTAGTAGTCAACAAAGCAAATCGCGTCAAACAGCTCGCACGGCTAATAGCACATTGTTGATATTGTTTAGATTAATTTTACTTTAAAGTGACCTTTTCGTAATAAAATAGTGTAAGAGCATGAATTTAACTATAGCTAACCCAACCTAATAATATTTCGGCCTTAAATCTCATTCAAGACGCCTAATGACGTTCAGTCAAGACGTTGGACATTCAATCAACAATTCTTTAGTCAGTCAACTAAATGTCGTCATTTAATGAACACGCTAGTCATTCGATCAAATAGCGGATTCAAGCAGATGACTGCGACAACTATACTATATACAAGTAATTGATATATCCCTGTAGCGAGCGCGCTTCCCGATGGATGCTTACTTGCGGCGTAGACTTTCGCTGGTGACGGTGGCGGTGGGCGGTTGGGGCGCGGCCCGCCGCCGGTGCAGGTTCTGCAGCAGCACTCGCAGCTGGTGCACGAGGGTGAGCGTGACGCTGGGGTCGCCGCTCGACTCGAGCCAAGCCAAGAATTTCTCGCCGTGATCCAAAGCCTCGCCGGTGCCGTTCTCCCACACTCCGTTGTACATTCTGTTCATTTTATTGTCCTCGTACCCTTGCGGCTGGTTGCTATTGTTGTACAATAGGTTGTCGAGCACTGCGCGCGCTTTGATCTGACTTCTACTGGTGTCCACGGGTTTGTCAGACGCTGGCTCTTTGTTTTCAGTACCAATTTCTGGGTTTGCGAGCGTTTCCGCTTCCGCTACGCGCGGCTCTTCGTGATCGGGGTCTCTTTGGACGTCGTGATGTAGTCTGGACGGTGACGAATGCGATACGGTTGGGACATTCTCTTCATCCGGTTTCCCTTTCGTTAAATGCGAATAGAGTATGTTCTCTGCGGTTTTATCCTTTGGCACTTGGGATGCCGACTTGTGCCTATCTTCTGGCTGTGGAACGGCACCTCCGTAATTTTTATAGTACTGCCATAGCAAGGCATTTCTGTTGTAGTCGAGGTGGGCTCCGAAGGGAGCGGCCGGCGCGACAGGCTTTGGTAACGTCGGTTCACTTGGTTTGCCTAATTGTAAGGGGTGGGCGGCTGACGACTGCGTCGTCAAATCGATCATAGCCTGCTGTGTCTGGAACCAGTACCAGAGCGCATCTTCATTGGTTTGGCTCGTCGAGGTTTGTGGGATTCCATGGTGGCTTGACTTGGAGCTGTGCCTGTAGTGGTCCGTTGAATGGCTTGATTTGCTGCGATGTTTAGTATCGTTTAGGTTTAATACACCGTTGTGGGTGGGTTTGGGAGAGCGGACCGAGCGCAGCGCGCGACTTGCGGGCTGAGCAGTTAGAGCAGACAGGCCAGGGTTCAGATGAGCCAAAAAAGTGAGGTTGCTTGCAATTTCATTGAAGCTGATGCCTAAGTGGGAGTGCGTGAGGTTTGGTAAATGGCCCAGGGCGGACAGTGGGCTGATGGCGCTCATCGAAACACTGGCTCCTGAGTCGGATCGGCGGTCGCGTGTGACGTGGGCGCTGGACGACGGTTCGGCTCGCTTGGTGGTCAACTCGACTGGAGCGTCAGTAGGCAGGGTCTGTGGGATAATGGTATGCGGTACGTTTACGGAAGCGCTGAGATCTAAGCCGGCCGTGGCAGGCGACTGGGGAGCGGCCGGTGACTCCGTGCGCGACCTTTTATCCGGAGGCTCTCCATCGTTGCTCTTCTCGGTATCTGGTGAGGACAGTCTGGATGTCATGTAGCGAAGTTTGTCCTCGTTCTTGCACCAACCGCGGAGCGTGGATTCGGGTACACCGATGTCTCTAGCGACGGACGCCTTAGATTCACCTTCGTTAACACGTTGGATTGCTTCGATCTTGTCGCCCGGAGTGAGGGCACGCATAGGTCTCTTTCCTTTGGTCGTCATTTTGGACTCTCGTTTACTGTAACAAAGATGCAGGAGTTCATCACAATAGCATTCACATTTTATACTATTTATATCTAAGTATCTGCTATTAACCTGCTCCGTTTAGATTTAGTTTTCGAAATAGTAAGAAAATTACGTCTACCGTGAGACGCTCAAATTACGACACATAATAACATCAAAACATTTAAACATGAAAACAAATTTAAGACGAAAATTTTAATATCAGTGTGATTTTTAAAATTGAAAACCTGAAAATTATCTCGACCTCAAAGTGCAACGTACTAGTACAAGGTTTCTAAATTCTTACGCGCTAATTATAAATAGAGATTGTCACGTGACGTGATGTAATATAATAAATCTACGGATTTCTAAACAAAAACCAAACTTTGTTAAATTTTTATTCAACAGATAAGGTTACGAAAAAGATAAACAAAAAGGAGGCATAAAATTATGACCTACGACAACACTCAGCGGCAAAAGTTGTTGGGTCGTTGACATGGTGACCTTGTGACGTCTGTTATTATACACCGACGATAGATGGCGCCATGTGTTTCATTTGAGCGATACTTTCCTTACGAAAACCCGCTTAGACTTTCACGGTGTTTATACGGCCCATCGCATTCTTAATTTGGCGAAAATTGAGATTTCAAAATTTTCACTGTCATTAATACAATATAGATTGTATATATTATAAATTAACGTAAATCGATTCAGTCTACCCAGGTGAATAATTACTTTTAAATTACTTACACATATTACGCTATAAAATATTAAGGCTTATAAATTTTCTTAGATATATCGCTATTTATTTACTATCGAATAATTTTAAAAGTTACCACAAGTCTTTAGTTAACACAAGTTTTAAATTTTATATAATATAAAATATAATATAATATAATATTTAATTTGAGTTATCATGAAACAAAACAAAATTTTACCTAATTCGTGGTATACCTTATTCATTAAAAATATATTGAAAAATATATAGTGAAAAATCAGAGTTTGTTTTGGTCAATAATAAATTTTACAATAATATTCAATAAAATTACTACAAATATTAAGAAAAATTAAAATAAAAAGATTAAAATTAAAAGAAAAAGTTAATAAAGTAATGCATTAGGTATTTCAATATTTAGAAAGAACTTTTAAGGTTCATTATGGAAACGTGAATTATCTTGCAAAACACAAGTGTTTACTAACAATTTGAATACCTTGGGGATAAAAAGCTTCACATAGATACGAGTGATAAGTTAGATCTGCTAGTGAAATGTTGACAAACTTACTTGCGAGCTGGCACGTGCGTCGTGTTTACAATTCTCGACAGGTCAGCCGTTTTGCTTTATTTTTGAACGCACTTGAACTGTAAAATCTCAGCGAGTTCGCTTCGTGCGCACTGCGCGGCTATGCACGCGTGTACTATAGTTTGGTGAATACCGAATCCACACACCGGTCACTGAAGCACACTCGCACGACACGTTCGTCACGGAGCGCGGACGTCGACTGAGTGCCGTGATAACGCCGGCCGCGGATCGCCGGACGCCGGCCGCGCCTCTCCTTTGTCCGCACCCTTCGCCCCTGCCCTCTCCCTTCCCCCGCTCTCCCCTTACCGACCCGTAAACACCGCACTTTATTAATGCAATTAATTCCGAACGCATCCACTTTCTAGAGACGAACGCTGAACTTTTTCGCAACTTCCTTAGAAGTAACTTTTCCAAGTTAGAAAACTTAACTCGTAAAGTCGTCTCGCGGCTGTCTACCGTATTCGAAGAAATATATTCATATTTCAAGTTACATAACTCAGCGTCAAGTATTACTTAACTAAGAGATTGGAATTGTGCATACAATATGCACATTGTGTTCTTATAATTCATCGTCAATTTTCTTCTTTTTTTTTCAATTTTTTACTTTGACTTTTCATACATTTTATTAATTTGATGCCAGTTGATTAAGTGTGTCAACTGCGAATATGACTATGTAGTTTTACGATTATTTTAATTAAGAAAACTACATTAAATATATATATTTATATTACCCAACTTAACAATAAGCCTTGGTTAACGTAAACTAGCCATGTTTTGTCCCCTTTTTGGAAAAATATTTTCTTATCTGCGCGAAATTTGAGAGATTGATTTAAGTTTCGTTTCCGAGTCTAAACACGCAAGCAACAATGTTTGGCCTAGATTGGAACGTCTAAATCTCAAATAATGGACGACAAATAATACACAGCTCGTAGTGGCCGGTGCACGTGGAGTCCTGTTCTCAAAAGTGGTCTTAATCACTCGCGCGCAACGTGAGATGTTGAATTGTTCGCGTCGCGTAGGTACCAAGTAGCCTTCAGCGTTCATGTATATTACATAGGCAGCGTACATGCTAGCTATGTTTGTGCCAAGTCGAGGCCGCACAAAGGCCCTTGCCGACTCGCGTCGTCGCGATTTACGACGCGTCGCCCGCACTGTATTTCGGGCATCGCCGATGTCCGCGGATTGTTAATATTGGATACGCTGGTTTATTGCCGTTTTTAAAATAGATGCTTCTCTCTTATATTGAGACAATCCCCTTTTATCATGTTTATTTCGGGTTAGGGCTGCCTTAATAGAAATATAGCCTGTATAACACTTATTGTTTTGTCACATTTGTTTGTAATATGTAATGTAACAACATCTGTTGCTATAATTATTCGAATAGTTAATTGGGTTTTCGCTTTGAAAAATTTTGTTTAGAATTGATTATTACCTAATAAATAAAACGTGGCTGGCTCAAAAAAACAAGTTGGCAGCGAAAAAGTAGACAAAACCTGGATGGAATTGCATGGAGACGGTATATTTTATGAGAGTACAGGAATGTACATAGTATTATATTAACTGTTATAATATTGTAAGCTACTATTTCAATATACATGGAATATGTCATACATGTCTTCGAGTATTTCGTCATTTTCACCTGTGAGTTGCTATGCTAAAGCATATGCTAACGCACTAATTAGGCCGGCTCGTCAGAAATGATACCATTGGCTCACAGAATACTCAAAGTGAAATGGTAGTTGTATTTGAATCGGTACTTCTACCATGTTTCGCTGAGTGAGTGAGGATATCGGAGGCCGTTAAAAACTGTTTAACCATTGTACCGCGGATTGTGGCGCGGTTGTCCATGGGCGGCAGTGTTCTCTTACCAAAAAGAAGACCCACCTGCTCCGTTGTCCGCTATACCATAAAAAAATAGTTTTAAAGTAACGTTATGGATATTAGAAAGACAATGTGTATTGCCACGTACATATTTTAACTTAAGAAGATAACTATCAAGTACATAGTGTAGAACGTAGCAACGGAAAAAATACCACGTTTGTTTTCGCCTTCCCGCGCCACGTTCCAGCGATTCTGTTATCGTCGCGGCACCCCCCGGCGACATCCGACGCCACGCCATTACTTCCCTCCCCTCCCTCGCCCCTCCTCTCACGCCCCCCGTGACACTCATTAGCCGATGGCGCGAGAGCGGCTGCATTCGCTGACGCCGCGACATGAATTTTTAGATGCGACACGGCTAGGTGGCCACTCCGCTCCCCAGCGACTCCTATTGATCACATTCAAAGGCGGACGGCGAAATAAGGAATACACGGCGCCATATTTAACTTGGAATAGCCGTTTGTTCTTTTTTTAAAATGGTATAGCGAGAAACGGTGCAGGCGGGTCTTCTATATGGTAGTAGAACACCGCCGCCATCACCAACCGTGCAACCGTCCGCGGATTAGTTGTGGTGACGACTTTTTATACCACTTAAGCGGTACTTTTAAGGACCTCCGATATCCTCACTTACTCAGCGAAACACAGTAGAAGTACCGTTTCAAGTACAACTGCCATTTATGATTTAACGTTGAGTATTCTACGAGCCCGTGATATCACTTCGAACGAGCCGACCTAATTAGTGAGTCCGCATATGCTTCAGCATGGCTCTCCCTCGAGTGTTTTCTCTAGTTTGTGTTTTTTTTTAAACCTATACCTAGCTGTAAGGTAATGTAATGAGAGAAAGCAAAACGTCACGTCTTTGTTGAATCCTTAAAAATGTACTACGACTTCCTATACTTATTCTCAATCGATAAGTTTTGTTATTTCTTTCGCCAATAGCTTAAACTTCTACATCTATGAATTGATCAGATGTTTCTGATATGAATAAATCATAATCATTTAAAATAAATTTAAGATATCTCACTATATTTGAATGTTAGTCCAAAGTGACAGCTCAAGACGGGAAGTCTGTGGTCCTGCGTCGGGAAATTTATTTTTCCTACGACTAACACAGGTCCCTTGCGAGGTTTCGACCTTAGCGTTGGGTTAGGGGAGATCTCTTCCTCAAGGGCCGGATGGTACCTTTCATATTCATCTTTAGCAGTTTGAATAGGCATCATAATATATTAAGCAATGAAAATGTTACTTAAGGAAGTGCATACCAATGGCATGAAAATAAAAATAATTCTAAACATAAGATAGGCTGCGCCTTGGATGCGTAGCCGGCTTTTAAAGGATAGCTAAGCTCTCCATTTTTATGGTATAGCGGACAACGAATCAGGTGGGTCTCCTGTATGGTGAAAAACACCGCCGCCCATGGACAACCACGCCTCAGTCCGCGCATTAGTTGTGTTTCCGGCTTTTTACACCGCTTAAACGGTATTTTTAAGGTTCTCCAATATCCTGATTGACTCAGCGATACACAATAGAAGCACCATTTCAAGTACAACTACCATTTCACGCTGAGTATTCTGTGAGCCCGTGTATTTGTATATATCTCTACATGCTGTTGATACCATATAGTAGTGGTGCATGGTACAGAATATTTTAAAAATACCATTTATGGCACAACAGATTTTCCATTTGTAAAGCGGCTCCGAGTTATCTAAGCGGTCGTGTGTCGTTGGAACAATGCATCGCCAACGCACTTTCACGTGTTTGAGCTCAGTTTTCGATCAATTCCAGTTTCTAAACATCGGTCCAGAAATGTGAATCACTGTATACTACTTAGAACTATAGTACTTTACAATGAACCAATGGTGGCTCAATGTAATTTAAAAGCCGGCAACGCACCCGCGGCCTGAATGAAGCTGGGGTTGTCTACGAGCGGAGGACGCTTATCCTACGTGAACCTTCTGTTCGTTTCCTATTTTCTTGAAGGAAAGTACAAACTGTATTTTTATTTACGCGATTCGGATTCGCAATTATATCCATAGGTGAGTTCAAAAATAATTATGCTCATTATAGGGCCACATCGTCGCGCAACGTCTTAAAACTAAAGTTCACGGTTGATGGCCACGCCCAGAACTGAGAACAGTCGAGAAACTCGGGCGTGTTTTTTAAGCTATAATTTTACATTAACATTAGGAATTGGAACTATTAACGATGAAATCCCAAACGTCAGTATTGCTAAAACCCATTGTACTTAGTAGTATGACTTATCTTTCTTTTATTAAAATATCTAAATTTATTTAGTGACAGTTCTTGTACTTCGCTTGGTAAGTTGTTGAAGAAACGAATTACCAAAGCGTAAGCTCTTGGTAATGCATATAAAATTTTTTTCGTAAATTATAGTGTGGCATTAATATTAAATGCTATTATTTCATAATATATATTGTTCATTATAATTGATATATGTGCATAAATTGATATAGTTACATATTATTATGGGATTGTTTGGATGAATATTGGCTGGTTTCTTAACTTAATTTATCTAATTCACAAGTTTTGCGCCTCTAAATAGAATAACGAAACGTACAGAGCACTACTTTTGTAACCTATATAAGACCTACTTATTAAATCAGCAAGCACCGTTCATTGCTTAGTATTCGTTACGGCCGCGGTACTGACCCGCGTCTCTCGCTTTATTACAATCGCATAAAGCCTAATATCATCTATATCTCGAGCTCGTAACGAAATTTTCTCTGTAATTGTTATCGAGACACCCGCGAGTGCAACAGGGCCGCACGGTGAGGTCGCAGTGACTCATAGATAACCCAACCCTACAACCTTCGCCGAAATTGTATAGGAATCTCGATCTTAACAGGAGCCGTTAGAGGCCAGTTTCGCTACAACTGACCCTAGGGTTGAACCGTATTTTAAATCGTTAACAGCTTGGAAGTAATAATGATAATTTAATTGGCCACTTCGTACGAGTTTCGAGGTGATTTTAAAAATTGCTTCGCGACTGTACCATCGCTCCTAATGTGTTAAAGGACTTCGATGTCACTTTCCAAAGTACTGTATCTTTATTCGGTTCATATCTTTAGAAAGGTTTTAGAGGAAATTATTTTAGGCATTACAAAACATAAAAGGACTGAGTGCATGCTGTTAGCGTTATGAATGTATGCTTTATTATTTGGAAAATAATTTCGAGTTCAGGAGATACTTTTATCTGTATGGAATTGTGCGACGATGAGTTGACTCAGGCGCAGGTAGCGAAACCGTTGTAATTGCCGCGGAAAAGATTGTCGTCCTTCACTCGTATTCCACGAAAGTGTAGGCAACTGTCGCTTTGTCAGTTTGTAGAGATTCGCCTATTTATAAAGTACACATTCTCTTTGTCTTTTGATGGTGAAAATGTATCCTTTTAAGATATAAAACTAAATCTACAAATTTAATAAAAATTTCTATAGTTTTGACGTTAATTGCGTACCAGTGGGCCCGGCTGATACGCCTCAGAATACACAAAGAACACCCCTCACTGATCTTTGGGCTTGCAAAACCCGAAAAAATGATACTCTAACTGCCCTCCATTTTTGTATTCGGAAAATTGTTTTACCCTCTTAGAAACTATTCAGTTACACTTTTTTTAAAGAGCATAACCAACCAATTCAACATTTTGTTCATTACACCCTAAATTTTAACCTGTATCAATAAATTACTTTAATCATATATTATATGGCAAACAAGGTTTGCCGGGGTCACCTTGTTGAAGATATCATTTGATAATAGTTCACGAGTCCAATCATCATAATATTGAAGCTAAAGTAATAAATGACGGGGAGAATACGTAATACGTTCTAGCCAGGTCTAAGCACGAAGCCGCGGTCCGAAGTTGATTCGATAATAGAAATCGGATGTTAAATGTAGCCCACGCGCTGCGTCTGTACAGCAAACAATGCAAAAGGAAGAGAAACTTGATGGCGCAGCTGCCGGTCACAGGCGGTCTTTGGATTTTTTTAATGAAACAAAGGGGTTGATGAGGGAAATGGTAGGTGCTGCTTGGCAATGCGCTGTGATGTCCGGTAACAATTATTTTTAGAAAAAATACAGTAGACCTAAAATAAACCTTAACAGTTCAAAATATTTCTTTTATTAACATATACCAAGTTTATTATGAGTGTACTGTAAGTTATATACCTATGTTCTTTGAACGTCGTGGTAGTCTTTAGATTTTTTTAATAAATATTGGCAGGTAACGCGCGGGAGGCTCTTTTAGGTATGGATAGGATGGGTGTTTTTGTTTAATTGTAATAGGCGGGTCATTTATGGTAAGAAATTATCTCCGGCTATAGACAACCGCGCTACAACCCGCGATTAGGTTGTGTGTGTTTTTACGTCACTTGAGCGGTTAATTTCAAGGGCGTCCATATCCTCACTCACTCAGCGCAACACAGTACAAATACTGTTTTATGCTGGTATTCTGTGTGCACTGGTAGCAAACAAAAGAGCCAGCCCAATTTATGCGTCAGCATGTGCTGACGGTATGACAGTTCCATGAATCTTTTAAATATAGCTATAAAGTACAAATAAAATTTAATACTTAATGGAAATATACATAATTCACCATTGATGTAACACGTGGATGCGTAAATTTTAGCAATCTGGTGAGATAAGAAACTATTCTTCCAGTGTACTAAAAACAATTTCACATTTCTTTTATTAAAATTGTCTCAGGTACGAAAAGATAATAGATAAGTTGTTACTGTAAGTATGCCAACTAATACCTTATCTACTGGGAACCTAACTACCTAATATGTAATAGAACTGAGGTGTCTTGTAGAAGAAACTATAAGTCTTGTCTTAGAAACTCAGTCGCAGTCATTGAAATATTTAAATAAGCGTTCATTCTAAGAAACGTATGGTATATGTATGTCTTATCTAGAGAATCTGTAAAAAATCCTATTCAATTGTAACACTAAATTTATTTTCGTAAATGTATTATTTGTTCAATACAAACTAAACCCTTAACAAAAAGTCCGGTATGTCGCGTCCCATGGCCTAGAACAAAACAATTCGATACGCGCCCTTGGCATTCAGTACAAGATCATTTTGTGAGCGCATTTTTTGCATTTGCCATAGACAATAGGGAAGGGATTCGCCAACCGTTTCACCCAATGTGGTGTGAATTAATATTAATTGTTTATGCATTTATCGTTTTCACTGCTTATGAAATAGCAATATGTAATATAATATTCTTTACCACCTATTTATTGCATGTTACATATTATACATTTAACTTCCGACATGCCGCTCAGGCGGCCTACGTTCTCGCGAAGGCCCAAGCCGAGGTTTGTGTCTCGCAGGAGACGCCCTTGCGTTAATCGCGGCACATAACATCTCTCGGCGAGCCTACGGTGCGCTCCAAAAGTCCACGAGAAGCTGTAAAAGCCTTATGGCGACAGCGTTAGTCATTTTAAAAAAATATACATTTACCAGAATCAGATTTGATAAAATCCTATTGTTTTTTGTCTCTTTCTAATCTTCCATGTTAATCGTCATGTATCGTTTCACGTTGTTATTCTGTGAGCACGTGGCATCAGGTCGCATGAAGCATATGCATCGGCATGGATAAGTCTTAAGACTATGTTAAGACACTTGCCCGGAGACTGACAAGCTCTTTCAAAGATCGAAAAAATTAACTATAGGCATAGAAAATAAATTTTCATTCGGACTGGGAAGGAACTCGGTACCCCTGACTTCAAAGTTCACGGTAGCTTAAAAGACGGACACGTGTATCGGTCTATCTCTGTTATACTTCAGATGTAAATTTAATAAAACACTTTAAATACTAAGCGAGTGCTCGTAAAAGCCGCGCAACAGGTCCAAGTTGGGATATTGTTAATTTATTGCTGGAGTTATTTGTATGACTGTCGGCGGCAAATGACGATTTATTAAACATACATTATTGTAATCTATCTCTAGTTTAGTACTAATTTGTATTTCTTACGTTGAAGATTGTACTTTAGCTAGTGAAAGTTTTGTTGGTAATTTACCCGTCGGAGAGCCATGCTGACGCACAAATTGTGCCGGCTCATCCGGAGTGGTACCACCGGCTCACAGAATACTCAGCGTGAAACGGTACTTGTACTGTGTTTCGCAGAGTGAGTCTTATCCACCGTGATAAGACAAAGGCACCAGACGCATCGGAGACCGCTTCAATTATTACTCGATCCGGATGATCAAATCACATAAGCTAACAATAACCTGATTGCCTCCCTAGAGGACAAAAACAAATCAGGTGATAGGGTTCTGTTTAGTGACCGCGCTAAAAATCGCGGCACAAAACGAACGAACGCCCCAAGGTCCGCGAGAAGCTGTAAAGGCCTTATGCCGACAGTGTCAGTTATTCAAAAAAGTGGATCTTAAAGGAGGGCTTTGAAATTATGCCGTTTGTCAGAATCCCGTAGCTTAATGGTTTTAAAAGTGTACCATGAAGCGAGAGGTATTGGGTTCGAAATCCGTTCCGGGACAATTATAATTGAATTTATAATTTATTCGTTTTCTGGAAAGGCTTGACATTGGCCGGGCGAGTGTCTTAATACTGTTGCACTGGCCGGCTCGTCCGAAGTGATACCATGTGTTCACAGGGTGAGTGAGGATATCGGAGGCTCTTAAATGTGCCACTTAAGCCGACAACACATGCGCGGACTGTGGTGCGGTTGTTCATGGGCGGCGGTGTTCTCTTACTATATAGGAGAGCCACCTTCTCCGTTGTCTGCTATAGAATAGAAAGAAGCTTAAGCTGCCTAAAAAGCCCGCAATTCCCAAATTATTTTGCTTTCACCGAGCAACACCATTTAGTTTAAATAAAGCACGTGTTTGCGATGTTGCTACGCGTCCCAAATTTCACCTACCGCAGAATGTCTGCGAGCATGGGGCGCGAAGATATTATTACAATCAAACAAAGGGCGCGGTGCTGACTGCCGCCATTGTAGCGTTCCGGGGAATAGTGATTGTCCGTCAGCCGACAGTCGCCAGCGATGCGTGCGCCGCTTTAACGCGTTAAACAGATCACGATTGACGGCAGAGGATTTGCCACTAATCTAGACTTAAGGCTTTGTGTAGTACGAGACTTTGTGATAGTTTCGTATTAGCGGCACTGCAGCTGCTTTGACGGGTTTTAAGTGGCACCTACCTTACCACCTGCCAAACTACTCACTAACCTACTTACCTACGTACCTGCCTACCAACCTAACCTGTCTATATTAATTTCTAAATATGTATATCTGATATATAAAATTCTCGTGTCACAATATTCGTTCCCTTACTCCTCCGAAATGGCTTGACCGAATCTAACTACTTACCTACTTACTTGCTTACCTGCAAGCGCTTACTTCTGCTGCGGTAGAGTTAATAAGTTAATACTGTCTTTTTTTTTTTTTTTTTTATTAAACTTTACTTTATGTAAGATTTTGAATTCTTACGTTTATCCTTGCTTATTATATTTCCTGCT
>DWCF01003719.1:0-18729 GCA_018230265.1 Delias oraia
GTTTTTCTTATTCAAACACAATTTTTAATCGATTTACTTTCGAAAGATAAACTTAAATACAGCTTTAAAACAGGAGGAATCAGATGAGAAAAAACAAAAACGATTGGAAAAAGAAGTTCGAAATATGCGAAATAAAATGAGACATTTAAAAGAAAAACAAGATAATATGAAAAGGGAACGAATGGCCTATAAAATGGCGTTGAAAAACCAACAGGCTGCTTTAAAGTAAGTTTCAAATGAATATTATACCTACCATACATAGTACCAGGTCTAGCAATAGTCTAGCTGGAACAATTACGTCCTACTCCAAAAATGGTGAATTGAGATAATTTGTTAGCAATTTTAAATTTGTCTGACTTGAAACTATTTTCATATTTTTCTCCATTAAACTTCATACGTCGTTTCATAGCTTTAATAGAAAACGATAGAGTACCTATTGATAAATTTAGACTATATCTGATATATTCACAAAATACTCAACGTGAAACGGTACTTGTACTGTGATTCGCAGAGTGAGTGAGGATATCGGAAACCCTTAAATATGCCGCTGGGTCGCGATGTTCTCTTACCATATAGGAGACCCACCGGCTCCGTTGTCGACTTTAGAATAAAAAAATATTAGTAAAATACTCTCCTTAATATTTTACTTGATTTTCAGAGAAGAAAAAAGAAAATACAAGGAACTTAAGCGCGAAGTGGATAAAATGGCAGCTATGATGAAAGAGGTAGGCTCAGAGGACGAAGAAGACGAAGAGGACGAGGAAGAAGAATCTGAAGACGAAAAGAAGAGTGGCTCTGAAGAGGAAGAAACTGAAACAGAAACAGAACAAGATACTGAAAGTGAAACCGAGAGTGAAAGTGAACCCGAGGTGTGTATTGTAATAAAAAATGATACGTTTTTATTTCATCATTATCATTTCAGCTGTAAGACCATCACTGCTGGACATAGGCTTCGCCCTTGGACCTCCATCCATACCTGTCGAAGGTGACCTGCATCCAGCGTCTGCCCTTAATGAGTCTGTCGTCTGTCTACCTTGTGGGTGCACTTCCCATGCTGTGCTTGCCGGTCCGTGGTCTCCGCGGAATTATTTAATCATTTTGTATTTAATTCCATGGAAATTCATAATAGTGTTTCAATTTATTTTTTTAAGGATGCCCCATTACCAGACAAGAAAGAAAATCTAAATAAACGGCTTAAAAGACACGAAACTAGAGTCAATGCTTTGAAAAAGGGTAACACTTTGTTGATGGCGAATGTAGATCGGATGAAAGATGACGTTCTCAAGCAAAAGGAAATGTCGTTGACTTTGAAAAAGGAGCTAGATTCATTGATTGATGATCTCGAGTAATGAGCCATACCCATTTCTCCGTAATCCTCCGAAATTATGAAGCGAAATTAACTAAATCGTACAGATTTTCTAGTAGAATAATAGAGTTTTCTTTATTAATATCATACTATTACTTTTAAATTTAATAAATATTGCATCATTATCTACCTAAAAATATTAATTGAATATGCTTCTAATATACGATTGTAATGCTTAAAGCTGATACCATTCTAATCGAAAATAACTAAATATGTGTTTACTATAACTATAATTACTAGTATTGAATGCTTGAGTAGCTCTGAAGTAAATATTATTATAAACATACATGCATTCTTACTTTTGCAACTTATGTATACTATAATAAATTTATTATTTATGTTTGTTGTTTTAAGTAACGTATTATTAAGTAATAAAAACCTAAGTGCCAAGAATTTTGTTCGAATGTAGTTACGAATTTTTCACTATCCTGAAACCCATTTGTTGCAATTAATATATTTGTATGATCTTTTTATTAACAAGTGGCCACTTAGGGACATACAGTCGCTTGAGTCGCTTGACATACTTATCCAAAATCAATCTATAGACGACGATATAAGAGTAAAACAAAGCAGAAAACACAAAAATGGAGTTGATTCCTGATTTCTAAACCTCCGTTTCGGTTAAAATAACAAAAAAATCTACCCTTTTAAAACAAGAACAAAATTTAACAATATTATTTATATTTTTACCTTACTAAAATACTTCTATCCTATAACTTTATTAGATAAGTTACGTATTTCTTAGGGCGAGCCATGATGGCCCGTCAATACAGGCCGGCTCATCTGGAGTGGTGTGACATCGGGTTTACAGAAATCCAGTAATTGCTCACAGATACACCTTATCACCTTATCACTGAAGCGGTTTAAAAAGGCGGCAACATAACCAAAGTGCGGGGTGCGGCGCGGTTCCCTATGAGCGGCGGTGATTTCTTACCCCAGGATACCGTTTTTTAGTAAATAATAATAAAATATATACCGTCGCATTATTCTCCATGTGTTTTGTTCACGATTATGTAAATAGAATAAATTTGATGATTTAAACTAATTTTTAAAGTGATGTAATTATAAAATCCAACTGTATACAAATAAGTCAATACTTGTCACATTACTTATTTCTTTGAAAAACAAATTTGCTAATTCTATTGCTAGGATTAGAAAAACTTTATAGGAAAAATCAAAGTGAAACTTATTTAATAATAATTGAACTTGACTGTCAACGTATAGTATGAATGCTCGCATTCTTTCTCACACGAGAAAAAATATAAATACTATTAAGTAATAATATATTACCAGACTGAGATCGGACCGATCGACCTTCTATCATGAATCCAACCTAATTTTCGTCTTTCACAAGGTAAGACATCTGTCGGGACCACTAGTTAGTAGATAAAATAGTATTTATTTATTTGAACGCTACCGCGCTTAGCGCTGTCCTTGAATGAAATGTCATGTTGTTTTGATTCCTAAGTGATTTTAAAACATAATGGCGATAAAGAGTGAAATCGTAAAATACTGTAAATATGTATATTCTTTTATTTTTTTTTATTTTCCATAAATTATACATATTCTCTCTATATCTTTGTTTTTTTTATTCGATTCATTTTGATGTTTGTAGTTCCACAACTAAGCGTTTTTTAAAGCTTTTTGTGCCGCACACCACGATTTTTTTGACTCTGTGGACACTAACAGAAAAAGTACGATACAAATATAAATACGTAAAGTATATGTGTTCAATCATGAGTACATTATAAAAGTTATCTTAAATATAATGAAAATCTCTGTGATTGTGTAGACAAAAGATGGCTTCTTTCACAATATAATTCCGTATTTTATCATTAGTGATTATTTTAATATATTTGCCAACGTAACCATGGAACTATCGATTATAATTAAAATCATAATCGGTAATTGAACGGCGAAAACTTCACTATCCCAACCTTACTGTGATCTGTCAAAATAATAAGCCCATGTTTGACAAATATAGCTTGTGTTAAATTCTCTCGAATATAACGGATTGGAGATTTGAAAATTGAATTGTATTTAAAATGCATCTTACTCTATAAATATCTGATTTATATTAAAAATACGTAATTTTTATTTATAGTGTGATGTTGTAAATCGTTTTAATTAATATTTAAAGCGAACAGGTTATTTTTATATTGAAATAAGCGTAATCTTTATAAAAAATGCCCCTCGTTGAAAACGTACCTATTCAAAAGGAATATGCACCAAATATACGAAACAATCCCGCTATTTTTAAAATATTTGATAATGTTCAATATAATGCAGTGCAACACAAAAAGTATACGAAAGAAATGATCAAACTATATAAAAAGGTAAAAATCATTGGAATCTTTAGTGTAGTTTAGCAGCACATAATAATTGTTTATAATTTGCCTTGACCACATACTTTTACCTTTTAGTTAGATGAAACCATATTTCGAGAAAGCTTTAAAAATGCTTTACAATACTTGTTTACATTTGGAGATACCAGTGCAAACGTTGATCGCGTCATTCAATTTGTAGCAACATTCTGCACATCACTTGATGAAGAGGAAGAGTTCTTAATGTTTATATGTGATATTATATTTGAAGTAAGTAGAAATCTAAATTTTGTCTTTACAATAGGTACAAAATATTGTAAATGACATACTTACAATTTATCCAAATACTGAATTCTTAAACTTTATGCAACAAATAATGTTATTCATATTTCACCAATATATTAATAAAACTGTTTGAAATTAACATTCTTGGTGATGATTATAAGCCAACATTTATTCAAAAATATATTTCGATAGTTTCTTATTATATTATTTAGATTTCTTTGACTGTTTATTGTTAAACATAGTTTTATTTTGTCATATGCAGATGTGTTTTATTCATATTTCTCTAATACTGATCTATATTTAACTAAGAGAAGTGATAACTGTAAAACTACTTTAAAGAAAATATATCTGCAATAATCAATTTTTCAGTGTCAGTGTGTGTCTGGACAATCTGTAAGATACAGAGCGAGTCAGCTGCTAGCAGCTGTTCTTGCAGCGCTTGGTGATGATGCATCATTGGATGATGAATTGTGTGATAAATTACTCATGTCACAGGTGAGATAATACAAAATACATCAAACAATATTTATATACATTGTTAACATCCTATTAAATTTTGTTTTTAAATGTATAGAATGAGTAGTAAGATTTATTTGTTAATTATTAGACAAGACTACTCTTTCACAATATTTTTATATATATTCAAGTATGTGTGCATTTGGTATTAATTTGCTTAAAATTACTTATTTTTTTGAATAATTTGTATATATTTATATTCACCTGCACTTTTTTTAAATATATGTATTAGATATTACATAAAATATATTTGTTTAGCTAATTTAATTGAAATTAAGTGCATTAATATATTAAAACAAACTGATTGGATTGAATGACATGAGTAGTATTTACATAAACAAGAAACAAGGGTCACCACTTTTGTGAATTTGACCATTACCTGTCTGAAATATTTCAGTAAAAAATCTCATTGTATTTTAATTATTAAAAATTGTAAACCGCAGCTACAACGTTTACAAGACACGCGTAGTGCAGTACGGTGCAGAGCTGCAATGGCTTTGCAAAGGCTCCAGAATCCCACAGAGTCAGATGATGATGTTACTCGTGCATATTTGTTCCACATGAGCTGTGATCCGAGTGCATCAGTTCGAAGGTGACTTTTTAAATATTGATGTAAAAATAATATTTTCTTATGGTAATATTTTATGATTTGTATTTTACTAGCATCACATGTTAGTCTCTTTAGTTGGATATTCTGTTTTATTATAAACTTATATTATGAGAGGCTAACAATACAATCTTAAATATTTTACTGAGTGTATGACTTTTGAAAACAAGGGGTCAGTTATCTAATTTAATAATAAAGTAGGAATATAAATAAGTCTGATGATAAAATACTATTTGATATTCCATTTTACTATCACATAATATATTATACGTTGGCATTTCATGGAAGTGTTATAAAAACTGTATTGAAGATAATTAACTGAAAGCATCTTAATAATAAGATATTAGATCATAATATTATGGACCTAATGCTCTAATTAAATGTTAAACCACTGAACTACCGATTTTGCTGGTTGTCAGGCTATAAAACATTCTCACTGGTCTTTACAGGGCAATTCTCATGTCAATAGCGAAATATATACGCCATGTGCCATTTGTCTTGGAACGCCTTTGTGATGTGGATGCTGCTGTACGTCGTGCGGCTTTCCTGTACATATCTTCGATTGATGTAAAACTTTTACGTGTTAAACAAAGACTGCATATATTAAAGGTACGATTCTGATAACTAAATATAAAGAGACAGATGTTTTTAATAAATGTTGTTCATTCTTAGTCTCATCTCGTCTATTCCTTCATCATTTCAACCGTTGGATGTCCACTTGGACCTTCATGCATATCTGTTGGAGGCCACCTGCATCTAGGGTCTTCCGGGGACCTTTATAAGGTCGTCTGTCCATCTTCTCCATCTGCTCTGCGTGCAATGTGGCTCGCCCATTGCCACTTTAGCTTATTTATTCAGCGGGCTATGTCGATGACTAGTTCGCCCACGGATCTCCTAACTTTTGATTCGATAATGTATATTCACATATAATGTAACTGATATAATACTAACTTTTGACAGGTTGGCTTAACTGAACGTAATCCTCGAGTAAAACGCGTAGTAGAAGAAATATTAATACCGGGTTGGCTGAGTTACTTTGAAGGCAATATTGTTTATTTGCTCAAAGCTATACGTCTAGATAACGAAAAAGATGCTAAGGATTCTCAATATGTAGCTGGAAAGTTATTAGAGTCATTGTTTAAGTATGTCATTATTATTAATTATATAAATAAACTACTTATTCAGTAAATAAAAAACTGACTTATTCTTTTGTTACAGACGTTTACCAATATCTGATCTGCTAGAATGGTTACCGACGGACAAAAATTTAAGGCTGATTCCAGCTGATACAATTAACAAGGAAACAGCTTGGTATTGGCGTCACCTAGCAGAGCATTTGCAGAAAATAGGCGATGATGAGACTTTGGAGATGGTTGTCCCTGACTTGATCGTTTTGATTCAATATATAAGAGCGTAAGACTAATGAGTGAATTATGAAAGAAATATCTTAATAAATATTTTTATTTTTTGTTTTTAAATGTAATATTTTGTATTTATAGAATCCTAGAATCTCCCTGTCCATCATCAACAGAGGACCAAGTGAGCTTCAGTACGCGGCAATATGTTTTGCATGAATTAGCCTGTATGATCAAAGTATACGACGCAACTGACCCAACAGGCAGGACGGCGTTACAGACGCTCATCATTGATGCCCTTACTGGTAACACTGCGTGGCTATTTGCATCTTTCTCCCTTTCTTATTTATTACATCGCTGTAGAATACTTTATAAATACATAACAATAGTAAGGAAACATAGAGGTATTTAATATAATAATATATTGTATAATATTAAATATGGATTAAACTAAATTACCAAAAGCTTTGAAGTGCATCAATCAATTACAGAATGAAATTATAATATTGCACCAATAATTATTCATTTATAAGTTTCGGAGATGATCCAGTGTGCACGTGCACCCTTTGCTTTTTTTTACGTGTAGTTATTTGTTGTATGAGTGGAATGAAAGGCTATTTTAGATCCATCTATTGTACAATTAAAAAATATGAATAAATACATACACACACATATATATAATATATATATATATATATGACATAATTTGTATTGTTTTCAGGTGATTACGGACATTTAGACGGTGATGTTATTCGAGCTTTCGTGTCTGGTTTAGAATTGGTTGTATCGGATATAACCTTACGTCTAGAAATTATATATAGTGTAATATCATCTCTACGAGAATCGGAAGTGGAAGTTTCGCAGCCTCCACCAGCTGTTGATAGTGATGAGATTAAATTAAAGGTAACTTTTTGCTATCTCAATAAGGATACGGAGAAGTAATAATATAAAAAACTGTATGCACATTATATTAGCATATATTTTTACTTTAATTCTTGCAGTTTTAAAATAACATCGCCATTGTGAATAAAACATTGAAATATATGAGTAAAATACATTTTGTGAAAACATATATGATAAACTGTTTTTTCAGAGGACCCGACTGAGAGTGTCTCTCAATGTTGCCACAGATGCGCAAGAAGAGGCTGTGAGAGAACAAAATTACGAGCGGGCAGCCAAATATAAATTGAAGGTGTGTTGTTTTCATTATTATCTAACGTATCTAATGATTTTTAAATGAATTAGTGTTAAAGAATTATCTTTTTGAAAAATATATTTCTATCAAAAAATTTAAATTTTAAAATATATTACAAACTACTAAATTCAATAACAAATTTTTATAGGTAGCTGAAATACAGCAGAAACTTCAGGATCTCAATACGAAAGTCGCGCCGCCACCTATATTGACGGTAAAAACAATTGAAGCTGTAGCGGATTATATAAGAACCATTTATCCCACTTATCTATATGCTTTGTAATTATCAGGTTTTCGGCACCTAATAAAAATATTGAATTCAAAATATGCTCGCAAACAAATCATTTAACGAAAATAGTGCACAATTTAAAGAGTTGTAGAAAAAGTATATTGAAAAACTACGCAAATTAAGAATTGATTTACATTATAGACAATAATGTTGTTTATGACTTTTTTATTTTGACTAGAAAGCAGTTAAAGAAGCCGCTGTAAGCCTTATTTATATAACATAGACGAGGGCTGGCCAAATTTATTTATACTGACGTCCTATAGAATTGCTATTTTTCTTGAGACGCCGTGTCGTGTCGTATTTCCGTGATGCACCGTTAGGGAATTTATTTCACACATATGATTTCAAAGACGCGATGGAGGTTTATCTAGGTTAATCTTTTATTTTCAGACAATGCACGAAAAGAGGTCGGACACTGAAACTTTAAATAAGTGCCTTATTATTATTAACTGTGCGTTAGATACACCTCTATTGAAAACAGTAACACCTATTATGAATACAATATTTGAAGAGCTGAAAGTAAGTAAACTTTCTTTTAAACTGAACTGAAGAATCATTTTTCATATGTTATTATTATTAAAGTCTGACTTTTTATAAATTACAGTCTGAAATTCTGGATAATGCGGATTTAACGGAAAATGCTTTACAAATGGTGGCATTATACGGAATGTTGGATAAGGAGTATGTGAACACCCATAAAGCTTTCTTCTTTAACAATGTAAGTTAAATGGAAATCCACCATCATAATTTCCAATAAAAAGTTTTAATTAAAAATGGCTTGATAAAAGCATTAGAACTTGTTTGGTTTTACCGAAATGTGGATACTAAATGAAAACTCTTAAATAAAGATAAATCTTAAATAAGAATCGAAAAGAAAAATCAGATATTGGTCTGTTATAATTGCAAACATCATGTTCATTAGCTCTTGTTACTTTTATATGTACTGAATGATGGAGGCATATGACCATAGTGACGAAAAAATGTTTATTTTAATTTTTTCAGCTTGTTTCATTGTCCGATGAGACTAGGGTTGCAACTGCGCTCCGCTGTATAGTCGACTTGCTATGTGTTCACGGCGCTAAAGTATTTGAAGATGGCATCATGCAAACTTCTTATAGTATCAATAATAAAGGAAATTCTCAAAACACGTTAAATGAGGAAGACGGTAAAGTAATGGTTTTTTTTCTTATTCATTAGAAAGAAATAAAAATATTAATAGATTTTAACGTTTTAAATTATGATTTGTAACGAAATAAGTCTCGTTACTGATGCAATAAAATATTTGTTATTGAATCAAAAACCTTCCTTTTGTGAGAGAGAAAATAGGAACAAAAATAATTTCTTGTTTTATAAAAGTTATGGATAACTTGGGATGTGGCTAACAACTGTAAAAATGGTACTTTTTTCAGATACATTTTCCGAATCGATCTTTTCTTTATCATCAAATCATAGTACAACTATCAATCTTCTATTGAAGCTTATTGAAAACCCGGTAAGATAAACATAGAAATATGATTCAATTATTACATTTACACAATACTATACTAGTAGTTTATAAAGCTTTGTTGCGCTATCAAGTTATCATATGACCACATGATTTCGTTTTCAAGTTTTGGGTATGTTGTAAAGGAGTAATAGGCCGATTTCCTATGTATATGATTTTCATTTAGACATTTTATGTGAACTTTTTAGAGCCCTTCATACAGACTTATAATAGTGGAGGGCATATGCAGGTTACTGTATTTGGGTCATTTGGAGTCTCCAGCCATACTCAGCCGATTGATAATACTGTGGTTTAATCCTGCTACAGGTGTGTACATATTTGTTAGAACAATATTTACTATTAGCATTTGGGCACATTAGATATATGCCTATGATAATTAATATATTTGTAATATCTGAGAATTGTCAGCTTGCTATTCGCCGAAGCATTGGTTACAAACCTCGGAGGACTAATTTTTAGATTGGGTAGGACAGCTATTAATGAATATTATTTTGTGTTGTAGTTGAGGAAGATATGTTAAGGCAAATAATCGGAGTCTTCTTTCAAGCGTTCCCTGTGGGCGTTGACGGTGCTCAGGAACAAATACAGGTTAACTACTAAGTTTACGAGTACAGGCGTGGCCAATGTCTGTAAATGGTTTGATTTCTATGGCAAATGAAGAGACTTGAAAAGTTTACCTTTTGTTTAGAAAGCAACAATACCGACTCTACGTGCACTCGTGAATGCACCAGTTAGCTCGCCTATTGCAGAAATCGATCAGGAGGCTGTTGTGAGATTCATTGTCTCGCTGACCAGACTCAATAGCGAAGTAATTTCATTCTTATTCTTACATCCATTTGATGATATTATAATATATATACATTTATTCCTAATAAAGTTATGATGTTATTTTAGGATAGACTTTTGTTATTCATTTTCTAAAACAATTTTATTTGTAGTGATTTAAAAATAGGAGTTTTTGTTTTAATAATTGATATTGTTGTAATAATGATTTATATTCTTACTAATAGCCTATCTTTAAGTTGAATAACAACAATATTTTTACAGCTTATAGATAGTCAAGGTGAAATGGCAATGATTCTCTGCAACCACTTAGTCCGTAAGCCAAGCGCAGCGGAAGTCGGGCTCGTGTGTCGAATGCTCGCTCTGTTGTCTCCTCCACGGGAGGCTCAAGTAGCCATTGACCTTGCTATTATGTTGAGGGAATTCTGTAAGGTAAGTTCAATGAACTTTAAACTCTCTCAACTCTTTTTAAAGCAATACAATACCAGATCTTGGTTAAAGATAATTGTAAGAGAAAGGTGCACTTGGATGTTGTTTAGACTCTGATATCGTTACCTCCAATATCCCTTTGCGAGGCACAGGGCATATAGACGAAATCCAAGAACTTTCAAATGATGTCTCAGGAAAACTCACTTGTATGATATTATTGTTTGTTTCAGAAATTACCAGATAAACAGTCGTGCAGAAATTTAACTCGATATCTGGGTGCCCTCGAAGCTATGGAGAGAGCCAGTCTCAGTAAAATGTCTCAAACAGGTCAGTCGATTATACATAAAGTACATACACAAATTACCCCCGTAATCCTGCGGTTGTGTGGTAAATGTTGGGTTCAGTTTCAAAGATATGAAAAGAAAAATAAAAACTATTCTAACATCATTATCTGAGATTATCATATGAGATTCGTCTACTCTATAACCAACTAACCGTTTTAAAAGTTTACTTTATTATAAAAATTCCATTGAGGAAGATTTTATCATTATTGGCCTTATTTCAATAGAAATTACACTTTTCAGGTATACCGGAAGATGCTCCACCCTCTGAAGATACCTTAGGTGTGTTCGGCCGTGCAACATCATCTCTACGTAAGTTTTCAATTCACAATAAAACAAACAAAATAGCAGCATCATTTCTTTGCAGAAATAAACAGATTGAACAGATAAACGGTATCATTTATCAGAAAGTTTTACAGTTTCATGTAATTTTGTCAAAGATAAATAACATTCTAAATTTTACTTAAACAGATATCTCGAGCAATAGACGTGCGACGATTTATACATTTAAGAAACTGTTTTTGAGTGCGTATACTGTACTATTAATATAAAAGTAAACGAATTACTTAGATACCTTTCATTTTATAATAATGTTGAACTTAGATAGTATCTATAAATTTTTGAAAATTCGCTAATTGTAAAAATTATTTATTTATTTAGTAATTATATAAAAATGTTTAAATTAATTGATTTTAAAGTATTTCAATTAAAGTTTTATCATATGAAAGCAATAGCAAAAATAAAGTGATTTTTTTTTGTGCGCAATATGTGATAATTTAAGACACTGAGTGCTGTGACGTTATGTGATTGGGTTTAAAAGACAACTAGAACTAGAACTACAAATAAAAAACTTACATTGCGTATTTTATATGTCACGCATGAATAGAATTTTTGATTTTGTTGAAGTTGAACTAGGTTATCATTTAGATCTAGATTATCATCTAAGAACATCGCATAAATATATAACATTAAACATTTAAAAGTTACATTTTTGTACATTGTTACATTTAAAAGTTTTTCACAAGAGACGTCTTTATTTCAGCTCAACCATTGGCGCGAAGTACCCAGGTCGTTATAAACGAAACACTGGAAGAAGTAGCCGAAATAGATGACACTTCACCCACTGAGTCGTCAGAGATAGCTGGAGGTTTGTTTTATTGAGTATTCTTGTTTTAGTTATTTCAATATACGTATAGTTTGCACCGTATTTGCACCGGCGGGAGACCAATCCTGACGCACTAAATGGGCCGGCTCGTCGAAGTCATAGCTCGGGCTCACAGAATACTAAGCGTGAAACGGTACAATGTACTTTCACAAACTGTACTTTTGAGGTCCTTAAAATGCCGCTTAAGCGTCTGTAATAACTGTGGCGCGGTTGTCCAAGAGCGGCAGTGTTCTCTATGCATGTAGGAGACCCACCTGCTCAGTTTTCAGCTGTACGAGGTGTTATTTTGTTTACTTATTTGTAAAGATTTATTTTATAATTAAAACTACGATTTATTTAATTATAAACAAATTTATATATAATAAATTTCTTTTAGATCGGCCGGGAATAGAATCTAAACAAAATGACAACCCAGGAATGTCCTCTGATGCAAATTTATTTTCAGAAGAAAAACAAAATAAAAGCTCAGATAGTGACTTGTCTCCCGTCAAAAAACCCAAAATAAGTAAAGACAATTTTATTTTATTATCTAGTAATGATTTATTTAATGAAATTATCTGGTAGTCAATATTCAATTACCTTAAAATCAACTGAAAACTTTTATTAAGTAATTATGCTAATAAAATATTACATTTATTAAAATTGGTGGAGATAGGGGTTGCCCTGTCATTAATTTCATTTCCACGTTTATTCTCTAATATTCGGTTTTTTAAATTTCAATTTTAAGGTCAGAAAAAGAAGTTGTCTTTATCGAAAGCATCAAAAACGACTGCGAAGTCTAAACAGAATGATAGTGAAGGTCAAAAACCAAAGACAAAGAAACGATACAAAAGAAGTCGGTCTCAAAGATCTGCAGAGGATGTCGAGAGAGGTATACTATTCATTTAATGTTAGCAAAATAAAAAACAATAAGTAACATTTAACTGTTTCTAGCAAAGAAAACCAGAATACTTTTTCTTGATCAAAGGAAAACACCGCAACATTGTCTCGTTTTATGAATTGAGTTTATTTATTATTGATTGCAGAATATTCCGATTTTACCTAATAACGTGGCTGTCGTATCAGTTACAAATGTATCCAATTATGCTTATTAAAAATTTCAATCTACAGCAAATGAAAAAGTTCCAATTACTCAAGAAAAAGAGACGTCACCACCAAGTTCATCACCTTTCAGTGATTTGGATACGTCTTGTGTTACCATACGAAAATCCGCGCGCACTGTGCAGAGTAGTACTACGAGCCCAGAATCAGAAGAAAGTGCAAAGGATGACACTAAGCAGAGAAATATTCAGAAGAAAGTACAAGGTATCTAACACTTGCTAAGACAATTTTAAAATGCTGAGCAGTGCTTGAAAGTATTCCAACTAAGAATGTAAGTGGGTGATTAGTACATGTATTGTTGGTATATAAGTGTTCTTGGAGAGTTGGATGTAATATAAAAACTCATTGAATTATTCCCTCAATTTTTCTCTTTATTTCCATAATACTTACTGTCTGTTCTTGTTAACAATTCGCAGCGATTGCGTCCCACCGCCGTTCGACTCGATCTTCACTGACCTCCCGTAGCAGTTTAAACAGTGAACAATTCTTACAAGACTCATCCGATGACACGGAACTCCACACCATTGTGTATGATAATGAATTTGTAAGTATTTACAACATAATTTGCAAATCATAATTTACAACATGATTTTTCAACTTGGAGATATTATTAATAAGTTTATATGTTTGCCAAGCTATTTTTTATATTATAGACCACTCGTATATCATAAATATAATTAATTCCTTTCTTATGAACGTTTTTAGTCTCTTTTGCAATTAAATTTTATTCGTTTTAACTTTTCCAGCAACAAGAAGTACTTAATGAGTCAGAAATGGAAACTAGTCGTCGCACTTCTAATTGCAATAAGACAGTTCCTGAAACACCAGAGGCTAGCGATTCGTAAGTCAGCTTGTTCTATAATGCCAAAGGCCAATAAAACGTATTATGACCGAATTGTGGAAAGGACTAAAAATATTAGACACGTTTCTTTGTAAAAGTACGCTGTTTAAATATTAATTTACCTGTGTAAGGTGCGTGTACTTGAAATCATTTTTGTCCTATATTTTAAGTGCCTTTCTGTTTTAGGTCTGAGCCGGAGGCAGAGCCAGTAGCTCCGAAGGAAAAGAGTAAACGTGGGAAAAACAAATAGTGTATGATACGACGTACTACATAGGGAATTATTTTTAATTATTGTTAAGCTTATCTAATAACTATAGAAGGATTAGTGTCATTTAAAGTCATTGTTTTCTTTTTCAATATATTTTAGTATAAAATAAATAATTAATATTATAACCAAGTTTTATTATTGTTTTTTACATGGCAATACAGTTTGATTACTTATTTCTATATTAAATTCTTATTTTGTACTCAGAATTTATTATGGTCGAGGTAAATTGCTCATACCTCCTACCTTATATATTATTAAAGAACGCCTGCATTCACAAAAACCGTCCAATGCGGCTCCTATTTACGGGTAATAAACATTTAGTTGTTATGTAGTAGACGGTAAAATAATAAGCAAAACAAAATAATGGTAAATAAAAATATACAGAAAATTTTTGTTTACTTAACTGTAACCGAAATATATCTCACGAATAAAATAGGCTAAAAGTCCATTTGGTTTGGTCCATTTGGTCCAGTTGGTTGGCGCCTTGAAGTATTAACTAAACGCTTGCCCGTGCGAATGAACATTATTCGGTCTATTCCAAGTTTGAGGCTTGTGACTGTTTTGCCAGTTTTTGTTGTAAATCCAGTGATTATTAAGCCGTTTGTTTGACTGATCCTTAGTTGAGTCATAGTATGTCCACCTGTAAAGTATTAGTTTTTATCTATTTAATTTTCCATTTGCGCATTTCAAAATATATAGTTATACTAGACCAATGTCCATCCATGTAAATAAATCTTTGGGTTTAACAAAATATGTGCTATCGGAATAGAAGTCCTTGTATCAGTTACTTGCCAGTAAACATTCGAAACATTTGTGACTTTTTTCTCGTCGTCTAATAAAATATTTGTCTATTTGCCTAAATGCTGTTGCTTACCTATCAGCAGGCGTAACAGTGCTACCCTTTGTTGGCTCATTGGTTCCAAATCTATTTTTGAACCTCTGATGTCTAGTAATGACGAATTCTGCACCTCGTTCCGCAACCATTATTACCGGTGCGACTGTATTAGCAGACGGCGCACTTGGCATTACTGAAGCATCGATCACCCGTAGACCTGAAAACATGTCGTTGTGTATTTTAAAACATTATTTCTAAACACAAACAACATAATATGTTTCTTTGTGGTATTATTAACATTAGTTAACCACACTAAAAGGACAATGGGCATTTTTGTATGGGTTGCGTCCCAACCCTTGTAACATGTTGCGACTAGTTTAAACATGCTCATTTAAGTTTTATTTTAGTAAATAATTCAAGTTTTTATTATAATTGTGTGCAGGTCAAAAGTTCGATCTAGAAGGATCGCCGGGAACCATCTCTTTCCAACATGTAGCGCTGTCTCATGAAATATCGTTCGCTGCCGCTGCTCCTGTGCTTACAATGAAGAACAATGGCGGCGCGTGGCGCGTGGCGCGCGGGGTGCTAGAGGGGCTGTTGGCTCGAAACGGGCACTACCTGGTCGATCGTGTATTTTTCACTTTTTTTTTAAATCGCTTTAGTCCTATAGTTATTAAAAAACGAATTAATAAGGTTATATTTAACATTTTTATGAAATTAATAATACCACTATAACAGTTTCCCTGTAGAGATACGGAGTTATGCCGATACAAAAAAAACATAACACTCGTTGAGATCATTACTTTAAGACATAGTGTGGTCTTATAAGCCGTGCTGCAAGCAGGTGAACACATTTTGTATTTTATAGCCGACTACGGAGCAGTTGGGTTTCCTATGTGGTAAGAGAACACCGCCGCCCATGGACAACCGCGCCACACATTCCACGCTTGCTGTGTTACCGCTTAAGGCACTTCTTAGTGCCTCCGAAATCGAGCTAAAGTCCGCGCACTGGTTGTGTTGCCGGCTTTTTACGCAGCCTAAACGGCACTTTTAAGGGCCTCCGATATTCTCACTCTGCTAAACACGGTACATGTACCGGTGCCATAACCATTACCGGTTCCACGGCGAATTAGCGCGTCCGCTTTTCAATTTCTATTTTCAATGGGATCAGAACCTGTACCTCATCAGCGATCGTATCGTCAGCGGTGGTCTCCATTGCGTCATCGTCCTCGTGAATTCCACTCTCGTTCTGCGGATCTGCGCTCTGAAATTGAGAAATATTCCACTTTAGTAATATATAATTTTGTTTGTTATGACGCGAATGTAGTTACGCTTTGGAATGTTTCTATTGGACGTCTTCAAAATCATAGCAATAAAATTCAAAAGGAATGTCTGGTTAGATTTGGGAAATCTACTGTATAGTTATTTCTGGTGCATTTAAATTTATATTATAAATAAAAGTGTACCATACATTTTAATCGAATTATTAACTGATACAAATGGAAAAAGAACCTTTTGTAAGTCAGTTTTAGCAAATAAATCCTATGTAGGTACTTCGAAATTCTTATCAACCTTAATTCTTTAGCATGTCCCTTGACATTCGAGTTATATTACGTCTTACAGTTAGCCGATTCACGGGTATGTTGCCGGGCCTTAACAACCAACGCTTCGGAGCTAACAGCTATTGCTCCAAATGCAAGAAGACCAAGACCGGCTTATTTTAGCAAGAGCAAGACTGACCGTGTAAGACTTGAACAAGAACGAGACGAAGCCTGCGAGGCTCGCGCGTCGTGCAGCTTTTTTGGCAGTGAATTTTGCAATTTCTCATGAAATGTTTGGAAATGTATAAATCTGGTTGGTCTTTTACGGCTGTGCTAATTCAAGCTCAAAATGTGCCTATTCTGATGGGGTTACTCCACAGCTGAGGAGAGAAGCCCTTAATTGCCGACTTAATATGAAGCAATGACTGACCGGTGCCACGCCGACGACTTGCTCCAAGGGCACATTATTGGCAAAGTCATACTCTATCTGCTTAACGCCGTCGTTGAAGTCCCTCCGCTTCACAGTCTTGGTCAGGAACTTGTCCTTGTTCTCCGCATAATCGAATATCATATTCGGTGGTAGATTTGCACTGTAAATGAGAGGAAATTAATATTTTCGTTCAACATGAGTAACATTTCGTTGAACGTCAAAATCAGCCGAGCACTGGTCGTTTGGCCGGGTTATTACGCCGGCAACACAGAAAGTGCGGACTGTGTTCATTTACCATATAGGAGATCCACCTGTTCCGTTGTCCGCTATACAATAAAAAATATAATAAGCGATTGTTCTAATGATAAAAGTAAATTCACTTTGCTGCCAGCCTCCGACGAACAACTGTAGTTTTCATTTCAATTAAATTTAGCTTCCGCAGTTTATAATACAAGTATTTCTCGCTCCGTATTCAGTGAGCCAGTGGTATCACTTCGGACGATCCGGCCCAATAAAAATTTTGGGCTAGTTGTTTATAAATTTATTGTATATCCGTTTTTATCTTTACTATAAATATAGAGTCAGTAAAGATAATATATTCAAAAAAAAATTTATAAACAAACAGATCCACTGAAACTATAAATTTATCAGCACTCAAACTTAGAACGCTCACGGCCAACCGGGACTAGGCGCGGATGCGTCGCCGACCTTTATGGATAGGTACGCTGTTATAGGCAAATAATTTCAAAAAAGTATACCCACCATAAGGGGGGTTAATTGCCTTAATCACCACGCTTGGCAGGCGGGTTGGTGATCGCAGAGCATCTGCTGTACTCGAAGGGCGCTGCTGCCCACCCTCCGGTGAAGTGTCCTTTAGTCGCTCTTACAACATCCCATTAGGAAGACTGGGAGTGGTACTGTTCTGATCCTGTAACCACACGGACAAAAAGACTTGCGTCTTGCGTCTGAATTTGGGTAACACTAATACTGTCACACCCGTGCTGTGTTGCTGGCTTTTTACGCCTTAAGCTGCAATTTCAATTGCCCTATATCCTCATTTACTCAGTACAAGTACCGTTTCTCACAGAGTATTCTGTGAGCCCGTATTAGTATAGACGAACCGGCCTTAGTGTGTCAGTGTGCTTCAGCATGGCTCTCCCACGGGCGCGGTTGGTGATGAGTATTCGCTTACCATATAGGAGATCCACCTGCCCCGGTCAGCTACACAAATTAATTCATTGCTTTTTGACGTGACAACGTCTTATAAATTGGTTTGCCGGGTGACACTTGAAGAAACTGCGTTACGCTCCGCTCACGTAGCGCTCACAATGAGAGCGAGTGAGAGGCACGCGTCCCTTCCACTCGGGCACAGTTAGCCCGCCTAAGAGCGAGAGAGACAGACATAAAAAGTGAAAGGCACGCGTCCCTTCCACTCGAGCACAGTTAGACCGCCTAAGAGCGAGAGAGACAGAACGAGACACTTCCTTTCATTTCATATTTCTCCTATCATCGCCCTATCCTCAACAAAATCACTCAGATAGGAACGAGTTGTAG
>DWCF01003720.1:0-18720 GCA_018230265.1 Delias oraia
CAGCGGGTGGGCGTCTTTGAGGGAGGCCTATGTCCAGCAGTGGACTTGAATGGGCTGATGATGATGATGATGATGAATATTACATGAAATGATTTCAGTTCGCCGCTTCACATATGCCAAGACAAACGGGTCCAGTCGTCCTTTAGTGACGAACCGATGAAGAAGCACATAGACATTCCGAAGACGGAGACGGAACAATCCAATTCGAATAGTTTCGGATCGAACGTCACTTTAGTTGGGAACAGAATAGATGTCGCCACCGACTCGTATGAACCTCCAAGAGTCGACGGATTCGACGTTGTGGCTTATAAGAACGATGGTAATAGAAGCGATAGGTGAGTCATTTTTATCAAGGATTTTTTTTTACACCACTGGTGGCAAACGAGCAGGAGGCTCATCTAGGGCAAGTGGTCCTCCGCCCATGGACACCACCAGCCCTTGCAGAGCCGCGGGTGCGTTGCCGGCCTTTAAAGGTGTACGCTCTTTTAATTTTTTTTTAAATGTAAACTTATTTTGATTGGTAAAAATAAAAAAGAATTATAAAATAGACTAGTACTACTATAAACATGATGCATGGAGGAATGTTTCGTCCTGAAAGGAGTGCTTAAATAATAAAAATTTTATTCCACAAACAGACATCTCCGTGGCGACTGGCTTATATACTGGGAGCACGAGATTGGTCGGGCGGACAAAGAGGCCAGATTTAATCTCAAGCAGATAAAATTGCAAAGTTTCGCGGGACACACGCATTCCGTTAAATCGATACACTGTCTTGATAATGAGAACAGTTTTATGAGTGGCTCGAAGGACAAGTCTGTGCGGTTGTGGTCTCTGAGAAATATGGTAAAAATTCATATATCTTTACATAAGTAATAGCAATGATTCCAAACTATTCCAAACTATGGCAACGGATCTGACGGGTATCCTCTATTAAAATGTCACCGCTGCCCATGGACAACCATGCTACAATCTGCGCTTCGGTTATGTTGTCGTTTCACGTCGTTTTAATGGTATAATTTGAAGAGCCTAAGATCTTCACTCACTCAGTGGAGGAAAGGAGATACTAGTACTGTTTGACGCTAGCATTCCGTGAACCCGTGGTATCACTTCGGCCGAGCCGCCCCAAATAGTGCGTCAGTATATGATTCAGCATGGCTCTATTAATGGTCCTAAAATAATAAAAGCTAATATCATTTAAGAAGATTTTATTCTGATAACTAGCACTTACTAGTCTAGTTTAAGCTAAGACTTAATTGTGAATGATCAACCGCAAGAAGTTGTGAGTTAAAACGAGTGTAAATATTATAAATTTATTGATAATATCGGAGGCCCTTAAAAGTGCTGCTTATGCGGCGTAAAAATGGGGCAACACAACCAATGCGCGGGCTGTGGCGCGGTTCATGGGTGGCGGTGTCCTATTACCATATAGAAGACCCACCTGCTCCGTTGTCCGCTATATAATTACAAAAAATGGAAAATCTTTGTTTTAATTGAAATACGATATTATGTTACGCATTTGGTACATTTCAAAATATAATAAAAAAAAACCTGTGGCACTCAGTGACTACCGCGGTAAACCTATTGCATAGCATTTTTAATCAATTTATGCAATTATAATTATTTATGTATGCTGTATTTTTAAGCTTAACTACAAAACTATTTTTTCACAATTATCTGTATGGTAGGAGGAATGGAGGGTGATAGGTATTACTTTTTTTACGGAAATTATTGATTCTCTCGCCGCTCTCAAGGTCTGCGATAAAAGCTATGCAATAGCTTAAATTCTTAGTATATAGATGTCGGTTGCAGTATTATTACATATAATATAGATATATATTACCACAATTACAGGGCGATGGCAACGCGATAACCCAATGTAATTGGACTTACACGGGGCACAAGAAGGGTGTTTTATCACTTGCGTTCCTAGAGTCGCTCCGCCTCGCCGTGTCCACAGATTCAGTCGTCCACATTTGGGATCCGTTTATGGAGAGTGTCGTTTGTCAGGTGAGGTTTTCTGTAGTTTATTTAAGGTGCTATCTATGTGAATATATTTTAAACTAGCGGATCGGGTAGACCTGCCCGGTTCCAATTAAGTCTCAGTTAACCCAACTGATTAACCTAACGGTTCCAATAAGATATAACATACGCTGCATACACCCGATCCAATTCCAGCATAACCCGCGGGAGAGCCAATCTGAAGCATATGTGGTCGCATTAATTAGGCCGGCTCATCCGAAGTGATACCTCAGGCTGACAGAATACTCAACGTGAAACGGTACTTGTGCTGTGTTTAGCCGAGTGAGTGGATATCCGACGCCCTTAAAAATGCCTATCGAGTGGCGTAAAAAGCCGGCAATACAACCAATGTGCGGACTCTGACGCGATTGGTGATGGGCGGCGGTGTTCTCTTACCATATAGGAAATCCACCTGCTCCGTTGTCCGCTATACTATAAAAAAAATTGTGCGTCAGCATGGCTCTCCCACACTCTGTAGACACTCCAATTTTATTTATTCGTATATTTTTTACATATAGTATAAGTATAATAGTGCTTATAATATTTCAGCTGGATAATTTAAAATCCACCGTGAGCATAGTTCGCACGCTGCCGGGCCCTTCGAGCGTGGTGGTAGCCGCGACCACTGACGCAACGCTACGACTTATCGATGCCAGATCTCCTATTAACAATCACGAGCTTAAGGTTTGCTCTTTGTAGATATTTTAAATATAATATAGAGACAGTAGTAAAACATCCGCCCGGCCACTGTCAAGCTCTTACAAAAACCGAATAAATTTAATTATAATTATCTGCAGAGTAGAGAATACCTAGAGGTCAAAAACAAATCAGACGATAGGGTTCTGCGTAGGGACCGTGCTAAAAACGATATATGTCGCAAAGCCCACCCCGGTGAGTTTCCGAGCGGCCGCTCAGGCGGCCAACGTACCCGCAACGGGCCAAGCCGAGGTTCGTGTCTCCCTGGAGACGCTCTTGCGCTAGTCACAAAACAAACTCGGCGAGATGCTTTATAAAAAGAGTATTAAATACTTATGAACATATTTTTTCACAGCTGCCATCCAATACAACGACATTCATCCGATGTATGTGCGTGAGTGGCGACGGGGGATGGGTGGCCGTGGGCCTGGCGGGTGGGCAAGTGGCCGTTTTGGAACCGCGTTCGGGGATACCCCGCGCGCATTGGCGGGCGCACGACGGAGAGGTTTGTATTGCCACCGGGTTCTATTTAAATGTTATTGTTGTATAATTTTCTACAATATACCAATCACTAAGTAGAATAATAGAGTCACAGCATGTGCCGTGCCTTGAATAAAAATTCAAATATGTTCTTAGTTAACTTCATAATTTAAAGTGCGATACGGGTACGACAGTATTAAGACACTCGCCCGGCCACTGTCAAACCCTTCCAGAGACGGAATAATTTATAAATTAAATTATAATTTATAATTGTCCGGACCGGGATTCGAACCCGATACCGGTTCATGGTAGACCTATTAAACCACCTAGCTACGAGGCTCTCAAAACCTTGGTCTTGTTTCTTCTAGGTTTTACGCTTAGCGGCAGTAGATGAACACAGATTACTTAGCTCTGGGCTGGATCAAGTTACTGCGCTGTGGAATGTGGACGACGGAGAGCTTATTACTCATCTCAAGTACGTATTCTTATCAAAATGATTATCAGAATATTTAATTATTTTAGATTTTTTTATTCTATAGCGCAGAACGGAGAAGGTGGGTCTCCTATATGGTAAGAGAACACCGCCGCCCATGAACAACCGCGCCACAGTCCGCGCATTGGTCGTGTAGCCGGCTTTTTACTAGCCACTTAAACGGCCATTTCAGTTAATATTTTATTTTAAAACATCGATACAACTTACTTATGTTTAGGTTCAAAGATTAATTAATATTTTGTTCCCGTTTTTACACTAGTATTTACATTTTATTGTCTTCCTTTAATTAATTACAAATATATTTGGATTATGTATAAAATTTCAGATCACAAAGCTGCAATCATATTATATGCTTTGCAAGTGTAAATTATTTTTTTTATTAATGTTTTTGTAGGCTACAAATTTGAGTTTTTCTTTGAAAGCCAAATAAATTATTGTTAAGTTCTTGCATCTAAACTGTAATATTATCATTTCAGAGGCACTACAGAGCCGGTTCACTGCCTCTCAGTGTATTACAATGAGCTAATATCCGGAACTACTAACAATCGCATCGGAGTACATACATCACTAGATCAAGACGCTTCCTTCTCAAGCACGAAACTACGATCTGATACCTTCAAAGGAGTATTGACTTGTATGTCTGTGTTGCCATTGAATAGATTATTGCTTCTAGGTAGCGATAATGGCAGCATCAGTTTGCTATGTTGATGACGAGATTATACAAGAAAATATGTCTTCTATAAATGTGTCCAAAAATACCTTTAAAAACCTTAAAATACCTTAAAAACTCCACTATGCGTTTCGAAAAGCCTTCGATAGATCTTTTTATGATCTTTTAGATTTAACTGCCAGATTTGTAGTTTTAGGAAGGTGAATAATATTGATATAACCGATGAAAATAATCGAAAAATGAATTTTATATGAAATCAATGAGAAATCTATTAATGCATCAGGTTTAAGTACAATTTTTTTTATTTGTTTACGAATAGAATCGTAACCTAAAGTAGGATAAAAATTCGACTGCGTGTGTTTAAAGTGTGTAATATCGCTTTAAAATAAGTAACGGTACTACGGTAGCTGGGATATTTTTTCACAATTAATATAGCTTTAGAAAACCTTCATCTAGATTGTCATTTTAAGTGAAAAAAGCCGACTTCAATGACGAACATAGTACAGCTCCTTGCATAACTTTGTGTATTTTGAATTTGTGTGTTTCATTCAGATGAGCTAAATTAAAGTCTGTATTGGACAACTTCTTAAAAATTAATTATACATCATTGGATAATTAAATCGCAACAAAGAAACATATCGTCCTTGAAGTCAGTTTAAAAAATGATATATTTTAGTTAAGAAACATTAGTATTAAAAGAAATTGTAGATTTTACGTCTCGATATTCTTGCCGAATTATAATGATTTTTACTGCATCACGTGTCAGTAAATAGAGACATGTATTTTTTGTATCATAGATGGCAGTCACTTTATTATTGATTTAATAGTATATATATAATATGCATAAAACATATTTTTTTTGCAGCTAATGTACGATTTTCGGGTTTTTATTGATTTTACTGTATATTGAAATCATTCCAATTAAAATATGCATTCCGTGTTTGCATTGTTTGTTAATTCATATTTTACGTAGCGAGAAGAATATAGGTATGGGTATGAACTTATACATGACATAAGGGATAAGCAAGGAAATAATATATTGAGTTTGATGTCTTTTTAATTTTTTCTATAACTTAAATTATAAAGGTTTCCTAGATGTATTATTATTTTCATATGAAAAATATAAATATAACAAAATACCCAGCGTGAAACGGTACTTGTGATGTGTTTCGCAGAGTGAGTGAGGATATCAGAGGCCCTTTAAAGTGCCGCTTAAATGGCGTAAAAAGGCGGCAACACAACCAACGGGCGGCGGTGTTCTCTTATCATATAATAGACCCACCAGCTACGTTGTCTGCTATACTATAAAAAATAATAATAAAATAAAACAATGTAAAGATTTAAAGTATTACAAACATTTTTACAACAATTCTTAATACAATCATTTTTATATAGAATTTAACGATAAACTGGTCACTAATTGTGTTCACAAATGCGACGTGAGCGCATCCGCAAGAAATCTCAGTTTACTGAGAGTGTATTTTGCCGCGCCCGCCACCAAACACCCGGAAAAGGGTGGGTTTTGCATAGATATACCCCATTTTCAAGTTAATGCCCATACCTGTACTTAGAGGTTGAATAATATTCGCTAAGAATCAGCCACGCAACATTTCTTTTCGTTGGGAAATAATTTAGCTATATCATATATTATCTATATTAAAAAAGGCAATATTTTTATTACGAATTTTGTTAAACAGTATTTTTTATTTTAAGTACAAATACGTTTACCAAAGACACTTTTTTCTAGAGTTTTTTCACTGTTTTAGAAATTTTGTGGATTTTTGTCTGTGATTTTGACTGATGTTATTTTTCGAATTGTTTTAATTGTTTCAATTGAGTTTTAGCTCAATTATGTTTGATTATACATAATTATATATTATATACTTAATATTTTATATGAAATTCAGTAATGACTGTGTTTCTTAAATATTCAAATATTTTTATCGAATTAATCAAGTGTTTCGTTATATATTATATCAAGTTACTGGAAAAAGGTGCCAACCATCTAAAAATTTGTTGAATTATATAGAGATTTATATTACTTTGCTATTATTAGCTCACATAAACGGTCCGCTAAAATAGGCAAATAAATCTTGCCTTTTGTGGGTATAAAATATATAAATAGTTATATAGTAAAATGTCCAAGTCAGTCCGCTATTAACTAGAAGTATCTGTAAAGCTTGTGACCTGTTGTAATAGGGCGCATTATGTATTATATTAAATGTATTTTTTTGAATATAGATATTTTTAGATTGTATTTATGAGTTTTATTGCCTACTCTAAGATTTCGTCTTAATATTCATAATTTTAAGTATTCACAACAAAATACCAAGTTTTTGGTCAGTACTTTTTGGAGCACAGCCTTCAAGATAGATTGATATTGTAATAGCATATTGGAAGGGGAATGGAATTAAACAAAGTAGCAATTATTCAAATAGTTTTCGTTGTTTTGAAGTTACACATATTACCTAATGTATTAAACAAATTAGTTTTTTTATTATACGATTAATGTACATACTAAGCAAACTATTTACGGATATTTCAGAAGAGTGATGATAGAACAAATGACCTGTCAAATTTACATTGTCATTTAAATGCGTAATCTAAATATCTCGCGGGTTTGCTTCCCTTGTAAAAGATAAAGTTTTGCTAGTCACGGAAGCCAAAAAATACGAAGAAAGTTGTAAATATAATTTTATTGAAATGTGAAAAATTGTGACCGCTAGTTACAAAAGCCTAAAAAATAAAAAAAAGTAAAGCTGAGTAAAAATGCCACATCATTCACGTCGCCGCTCTAGTGTCTCGTTGGTATCTGGAAAACGACCAAGCCTGCAACATGCCGGTCCCGATATCTCAGAGTTGACACTTCTCAAAGAGGAAACTCACACAGGAGATCACTTTCTCTCCCCGGGACAGTTGGAAGTCGTCTTTCGAACGAACATCGTCACTGGCCTTACAGAGACCTTTGCGAAGGAATTGCTTGAAACATACGGACCTAATAAACTGAGACAGCTCCAAGGCAATAGTTACTGGAAGATATTCCGTCATAACCTTTTTGGATGGTTTCAATGCGTCCTCTGGTGTGGCGCGATATTAAACTTTATTGGTTATTTCTTTTCTGGCTCCATTGATTCCGATAGTTCCGGACACACTTCCAAGGAATACTTATATCTAGGTGGAGTTATCACGGCAACTATTGTTGGTACTGGACTATTCGGATTCTATCAAGAAGCCAAAAACATGGCTGTAATGAGTGGATTTGAAAATTTGGTGCCTCCAAACGCGACTGTTATACGTGAAAATTTAAAGAAGGTTATACCCAATTCTGATGTGGTTGTAGGCGATATTGTCGAAATGTCAGGAGGAGAAGTTGTACCAGCGGACGTTAGAATTCTTACTTGTACTAACTTCAAAACTGATATGTCTTCACTCACTGGAGAATCTGAACCGATCAAACATAAACCAGAATGCACTAATTCTAATCCATTAGAGTCGAAAAACATGGCCTACTTCGGGTGTCCCATTACTGATGGTTCAGCAAAAGGTGTTGTTGTTGCTACAGGAGAAATGACGCAAATTGGCAAAATCGCTGGCCTAGTTACAGGTCTGGAGAAAGAGGAAACGCCCATCGCTAAAGAAATAACTCATTTTATAAAATTAATATGTGGCGTTGCGTTTACTTTTGGCTTGATATTTTTCATTATGGTATATATAATTCAAAAAAGTTGGTTGGGCGCTCTTCAATACATGCTTGGGATAATCTTAGCCAATGTGCCAGAAGGTCTCATTGTGACATTAACTGTTTGCATGACACTATCCGCCAACAATTTAAAAAAGAAGAATTGTTTGGCTAAGACTTTACAGGCAGTGGAAACGTTGGGATCAACTTCCTGTATTTGTTCAGACAAAACTGGCACACTAACTGAAAACCAAATGAACGTTTCGCATATGTTTTGTAATTTTACAATATTAGATAAAAATGACCACGAACACGTTTCGGATAGTTCATATGCAACTTTGACCTTAGCCGCGTCTTTGAACCTTAAAGCCACGTTTGCCTACGACAGCCTCAATCAACCCGTGGAGAAAAGAAAAATATTAGGTGACGCATCTGAGTCTGCAATTCTTCGATACATGGAATTAAATCGTTCTGCGACACAGATAAGAGAAAATAATCCAAAAGAAGCGGAGATACCGTTTAGTTCAGCATACAAGTATCAAGTTACAATACATCGGATGCAAAATTCTCAAAGCTATTATTTAATAATGAAAGGTGCCCCTGAAATTGTACTTGAATTCTGCACGAAAGTTGGCTCCGACGATGGCGATCTACCAATGACACCGCAAATTAAAAAGGAACTCAAAGCAAGCTTCATCAAACTCGCAAATATGGGTGAACGAGTTATTGGTTATTGCGATTATAACTTGCCCTTGGATAATTATCCTCTCGGTTACAAGTTCGATACACAACAAAGGAACTTTCCCGTTGAAAACTTGAGATTTATCGGCGCAATATCGATGATAGATCCGCCTCGAGTTAATATTGATAAAGCAATAGGCCTGTGTCGTCAGGCAGGCATTCGCGTTATTATGGTGACAGGTGACCATCCCGTGACCGCATTGGCAATATCAAGAAAATGCGGCACAATCACACAGCCTACAGCCTACGACTATGCATTCGAACATCACATTGAATTAGCCGATGTTCCGCCACTTATTAAAACACAATTTAAAGCAGCTGTAATAACGGGAGATGAATTGAGAAAGATGAGTGAAAAAGATTTGCTAGCGGCACAGAAAAGGTTTAGAGAAATTACCTTCGCCCGAACTAGCCCTCAACAAAAGTTGTTTATTGTTGAGACGTATCAATCCTTGGGTCATGTTGTCGCTGTCACTGGGGACGGAGTTAACGACTCGCCTGCTTTAAAAAAAGCAGACATTGGCATAGCGATGGGCATTACGGGTACAGAGGTATCAAAGCAAGCGGCAGACATGATATTATTGGATGACAATTTTGCGTCTATCGTGTTAGGTATTCAGGAAGGAAGACGTATCTTTGACAATTTGAAGAAAACCATAGCTTATACGCTCACATCAAACACACCTGAAATGTTACCTTTTGTTCTATACGCCTGTCTTGGAATGCCTCTACCAATGACATTAATATTAATATTGGTAATAAACGTTGGGACAGATCTTCTGCCTGCCATGAGTCTAGCATACGAAACTTCAGAGCACGACATAATGTCTCTTCCGCCTCGGAAGCCAACCCATCATCTTGTCAACAGAGTCCTTATCTTCATGGCATACTTTCAAGTTGGTATGGTTCAATTCTTCGCTGGTATGTACGCGTATTTTGTTGTGTTCGCCGAAAGTGGTTTTTTTCCATCAAGCATACTTTTTGTCCGGCAAGAATGGGAAACTCCAACCTCGATGGTAAAGGATACCCTGGGCAGAACGTGGATATTTAGCGACCGGAAGCGAGTGGAACGGCGGGCACAAACTGCATACTTTGTAGCTATATGTTGGACACAGATTTCTGATGTGATCATTTGCAAAACACGACGTATATCTCTGCTTAAAAAGGGTATGAGAAATCATGTGCTGAATTTGAGTATTGTAGTAGATTTAATAGCGGCACTTGTTGTCACGTACCTTCCTCTATGCCACGAGGTTTTCGGCACTGAACCGATCGGTTGGTATGACTTTTTACTGGCTACGCCATTTTTCGTTCTCATGATACTAGGTGATGAGTTTAGAAGATACCTAATAAGGTGTAATTACTCCAAGTGGGTGGAAAAAGAAACTTATTATTAGTTGCGTCCATATTTTACGAGAATTATATCGATAGAGCGTATTTAAGTTTCTAAGTAGGTATATACTTACATATTATGTTATTTAAGGTTTTAAGTCTTGATTAAAATTATAACAATAATTTATAGTTCTATTCCATCTAAAAAAATTGGTATTCCTGATAATAATGATATAAGGGTATTTGCTATTTATATTGTTTTGTATCTAAAGGTATTTTACCTGTAGATACAAAACACAAAAATATCTTAGTGCAATTAATAAGAAAAGCGGTACGCACTCGAATTAGTATCATAAAACTAGTCTTTGCGACACAAAGTTAAGGCCAGGTCACACTGCTAATCTAGATTTTAAAATAAAATAAACATCGACTTAAATTTTTACTAAACAGAAATTGAATCTATTACTTTTTAGTTATCACAATTCATAAACTTAAAGCATATATAACAAATTATTTACAATAATAAACGAGTAAAAAATGAAAAAGATAAAAAAACAGAGGCTATAATAAAATTTATTAGAAAATCGCGCGCTTATCATAGTAAACATGTTATTAAAAATATTCCCATAAATTACAAGTTATGTTTTTGAAATTAAACGATTCGATACTTTTTGTCGTGAATAAGAAACCTTAATTGTTTGTGAATATGTCTAGCATATGCGCGGGCGCGGCCGATATGAATTTTAATCTACATCGAACATGGACAGGCTGCGTACCGAGCACTTATAGTCTAACTCGCGATGTGACCCACATTACTCACAAATCACACTTGAACGTAGTAAATCTCCTTAGATTGTTGCTTTTATAATGCTTTTATAATATTTTATATTGTAAATGTTCTGAGGAGCTGAATTTCACCATCATATATCGAGACAGAATGCAAAATTTCTTCTGTACAACTTCGATGTTTATCTGTCTACAACTGAACCTCAGCGCTTTTCTACGGCATTCAGTGCCGCGCACTACCACTTTGTGGAATCAGCGGTCTGCAGAGATATTTCTAAACCAGTATGACTTGGACGACCTTCAAAAGTGTAGCTTTCTCTGAACCACTGGTAACGTTCCCACGGCTCAGCAAGGGTTGGGAGTGCCCATGGGCGGTGGACCGCTTATTCTAAGCGAGCATTCTGCTCATTTGCCCTCCTATTTTCCTAAAACAAATCTGTAAACTCCATTTGGCTATTTGTTTCAAATCTTTCACGCTTTCTGACTGTTTTCCGGATTACAACCTTTTTTTTATATATTAAATATAATTCACATAACTATTGTTACGCAATCACAAACATCTAGGTATACACATATTAAAATGTGGACAAACTCCGCAATCGCTAAAAAAGAACGTTCAAATGCAATGCAACATTTCATCTTAAATAAAATTCTACAGCAATGGAGAAATGTTATTAGTATTCAACCAACAAGTGACCTGATGTCTAGACTCGATTATATCTGCTTGTATTTTTGTCACATTAATTAAATCATGATTGTAAATTAACATACAATGCGTAGAGGGTGACTAGTGCCAACAATAATTACGCCAAAAGAATTTCAACAGGCTTGAAACAGAATACACATGTTAGCTCATATAATTAAATATTATTTAAGTGTTATGAAGTTCTAAATTTTTTCAAGAATTTATTTAGTTCAAATAAGACGATGATACTCGATTTTTGTTCCCAAGTAATGCATTCAAATTTAGTACATCAGCTATTTTTAGATGTGTCAAAATATTTACGCTACAGAAGTATCGCAGGCAGGGCTTAGGTTCGGCTGATGTAATTGGAGCTTAAGTTACAGAGATTGCATTACAGCTTATTTCATAATAATAATTTCTAATATATTGCTACATCACAATAAAAATAAACTATTAAATATACAATTATATTGGCGATATCAATAAATTTCTGAGTTTCTTATGAGACAAGAGTTCTGCTCATTACACGAAAGATTATTCGGTAAAGAATACTCTCGTAATATACCAGTTAATAAATGGTCAAATTATAATATTCTACTTATCTGTGTACAATATTTAACAAAATATTATTCCTTATCTTAATTTATAAGGACACAAATTACAAAAGTAAATGTTAATAATGTTTATTTATTATATTAAATATGTTTTAAATTATTACAGAAGGTATTTAGGTCTAAAGTAGTGTGTGTCAAGGGTAATAATATGATACATTCGTATTTATTTCAAATTGATAGAGCAAAAATGTATTCTTAGAGTTCTGTAAGGATATTAACAATTTAGTTTAATTTGTTTTACAAAATAAACCTTTTTACTAGTAAAATGAATTGGTATTAAAATTAGCATTTAAGGTTGTTAAGTGAAAAAAGATGTTCATTTATTTTATTAAGTTAATGTGAGAATGTTCTTTTAAGTAAAAAACGTGGAATAAATATTCCGATGTAATAAAATTTTCTGCCACTGCGACTAGTGTACTCAAATCAAATAAATTTTAAAAATGCACAGATTTTAATATTTTTTAATATCTTTATAGTCTATGATGTATCTACTTTTTACTACTATCTGTTGCTGTTTAATCTCTGATTTAGCAGATTTGGAATATTTAGTAACAATTACGTAACTTAAGTGACTTAATTTTTATCCCATAGACGTAGCTCGCTTACCATTAAGCTTAGAAACTCAAAGTATGCAGGGCGCCAATATTAAAGTAACAAATTATTTGTAGCTACATTTAGCGTACGCCACTTTAAAAGTGTATCACGGTTACTAAACATACCCCTAAATCCATACATTATACTTTCATGCGAGGTCCGCGTCTAGTATCTTTGGTTTCGAAATTGTATCAGGTCTCCGGAACGTAGCTTTATAAGCAATGCGTTTGTGCATTTGGACACATGTGCTCTTGTACCACCAACGACCGCACGCCATAGTCATCATGTACGCGAAGGTACGATTTGTCATATTTGCAATTTCGAATATAATCTCTTGATAATATTGTCTGTAAATTTAATACATTTAACTTGACCTGTAAAAATTAGATTCTGTGGGAGAAAAGGTTTTATTCGTGAAGAGAAAAGAGATAAAGAGCCTCCTGTAAGCTACCGGTCATTTATTCCTTATCAAGCGACCTGCGTGCTACAATATCAGACAATAAGATTATCACAGTAACTTATAAATGCATCTGTTATTCTTTTCCGTAAGGTAGTTGTGATTTTTTGTTTCTTTTAGTTGGTCATCGTTTGCTGCGTGTTGGTGGCGGCGTCAGCAGCACCGGGCTACCTTGACTCCATTGGCTCCATTGGCGCCTATGGGTACGCTGCGCCGGCAATCACACAAACCATCGCTGCACCCGCGATTGCTCACACCATCGCTGCTCCGGCGATTGCTCACACCATTGCTGCTGCCCCAGTTTGTATTTTTTGGTATAGCAGACAACGGAGCAGATGGGTCTCCTATATAGTTAGAGAACACCGCCGCCTATGGACAACCACGCCGATAACCGCGCTTTGGTTATGTTGTCGGCTTTTTACCCTGCTTAAGCGACATTTACGGGCCTCCAATATCTTCACTCAGCGAAATACAGTAGAAGCTCCGTTTCTAGTACAGCGGTAGCCCATGGACAGTGATGTTCTCTTCCTATTCTATACAGACCCGCCTGCTCCATTGTCCACTATACAATAAAAAAAATCAAGAGACTCGACTGACCTTTTGTACACTGTAATATATAAGGAGAGAACTATATTTTTTTTCACTTGATAACATTCAATTGCTCTGTTTAGTTATTCATGTTTTTATTAAAATAATTCCTTTTAATACACACCATTGGAATCTAGGCAGAAATTAAATACAATATATATTACAGGTGGTACGGGCGGAGCCTGTCGACCCGAACCCAGCTTACACCTACTCATACGGTGTAAACGACCCCTCAACTGGAGACCACAAGGATGCTCAGGAGACACTCCAGAACGGAGTAGTGCATGGATCATACAGCCTGGTTGAGCCTGACGGCCACCTCAGGAAGGTGACCTACACGGCTGACCATGTCAACGGATTCAACGCTGTCGTTCAAAGAACTGGCAACGCACATCCCGTAAGTACATACGCATCTAATTTATCCATATAGAGTAGTGTAAACTTGTAATACAATGAATGTACTTAATTGACTTGCTGTTTAATATAACGGCATTTAATAAAAATAAATTTTTGGTTTTATTTAAAAAAAATAGTCGAAATTCAGTTGAGTAAGTGATTTTTGAAGAAAAACTATTGCAAACAGATATCTTTACCGAATTTCTACTCAATTATGTCACAAACACATGTCTACAATACATTTAAATATAAAACGTTTGATTTTTTTTATTATATAGCGGACAACGAAGCAGGTGGGTGTCCTATAAGATAAAAGAACACCGCCGCCCATGAACAACCGTGTCACGCTCCACGAATCGGTTGTGTTGCCGGCTTTTTACGTCGTTTAAGCGGCACTTAAGGGCATCCGATACCCTCACTCACTCTGCGAAAAACAGTACAAATACCGTTTCACGCTGAGTATTGTGTGAGCCCGTGGTACCTCTTCGGACGAGCCACCCCAATTAGTACGTTAACATATGCTTCAGCATGGCTCTCCCACGGGTGCGACAGTATTAAGACACTGGTAACGCCACAGTCAAGCCCTTCCAGAGACCGAAATTAATTATAAATTAAATTATAATTGTCCGGACCGGGATTCGAATCCAATACCTCTCGTTTCATGGTACACTTTTAAAACAATTAAGCTACGAGTTTTATGAATAAAACTCTGTGATTGTCTCAGGCTCAAGCGGTAGCTGTTGCACACTCGCCGGTTGCGGTTGCGGCGCCAATCGCGTTGGCTCAGGCACCCATTGCTTCCGTCGGCCATGGCTGGCGCTAGTCACATCTTAATATCCTGCTGTATTGCTGATTGGAGGAACGGCTGATCAAAGCAGATGGATTTGAAAGGCACATTCTGGTTAATTAATCCTTGTATAGCCTTTTAGTCCTTGAATAATGTTGTAGCTTGGTTATGCGTCGATAGAAGCCTTATGGTTGTTGTCTCGCATCCGATTTTTGACAGTATTAGGATCGGTGTCGTTTTCTGTTATCAGAATAGGCGCGGTATATATATATTTATTTACTATTTCGGTTTAAGTATGAGTTACTCCAACCAGCAATAAAGCAAAAGACCTCGGCTTTGTGCCACATGAAAATGTCCTATGTTAATTTATTTCTACTACTTGACTGTTGCCACGGACTTGATCTTGACGCGATCATTTACATGTAAATATTAATTTATAGTTGATAATAAAGTGCAATTATTTGCGAACCTAATATGTCTTTAATTACTTAATCGTTCCTTTAACGTATTATTTAACCTTACACACATATTTAAATCTGTTTCACTGTCGTTTTTTTAAGAAAAAAAACAATCAGTAAATATTTAGAAATCTGAACATTACATTTCTTAATCTTAATACAAACATAGCAGTCAAATAAACATTCTACGGATTCAATTAAAAAAAGTATTTATTGAATGAAACCTATTTCAATAAAAGTTGGTTACAAAAGGAAAAATAATATAAGCTTATTATATACAAAAAGATACAGTGAACTTCACGCAACTGACATATATCTATTTTTCATACCTGAACATTTTAGATTAATATCAATTGAAAAGGTAATGTTTTCATGAATCGATCCGATTTCTTAATATTTATTCTTATATTAGATACGGAAATGAGTTACGCAATTCAGTAATCATTCAAATAACCCTTTCTTTTCTTATAAACTGTAACAAAGCCGCCATTTTATCATTCATTAGAACAAAGAAAAATTAGTACAACATGCCTACAAAAAATGTATGTACAATTTAGTACTTTAACGTACGGTATTAGAAAATCGTATATTATATTATCTCAAAAGTTAAGTGCTATTGAAATGTTCGCCCGATCTAGTAAGAAATCGATAAAAGCAACCCATTTTCACATTTGGTATAAACAAGATAATTAATTAATGTCAAATTCATACACTCACTTAGGGTTTTAATCCATAAAACATAGCCTAGCCTTGTTATAACTTCTATTCGTTAAAACGTTTTGAGTACTTGCAAATAAAATTAATTTATTTCAATTTAATGTCCTTTACGACTCAATAGTCGTAATGCAATGCAAGAAACTTATGTTTCTTTTAAAGCACAGTTGAGGAGTTAAATTTTGAATAAATTTTGGTTTTTTTTCATTGAAATCAAATTTATTTTATTTTAATATTCTTTACGAATCAATCGTAAATCAATGCAAGAACATTCTGTTTACTTAAAAGCACACTTGAGGAGTTCGATTTTGAATATATTTTCGATATTTTTTTTCATTAAAATCAATTTTGATTTATTAATATATTGCCCCCGAAGCCTAGCTTATAGTGTACGTAATAGTAAACACTTGAGCAAGAAGCATAAATATGCATCAATCGGAATGACTTGGAATTTATTCGTTTAGGAAAAACTTGTGAGCCGAGAATTTTTCTCAACTTGAAGGACAAGCGGTTTCCGTTCCGCTGCAAATGAACTCAATAGATAACCAATGTGGGCTACTCTTGCCAAACTATGTAACATGTTATTATTGTATCTAATTTTAGCAAAATATTATATGTAGCTTAATTTATTCTATTAAATTACGTAGAATATTTCTTATGTTATGAAACATTTCAAAATATGTATTTCAACAAATAAAACCTTAAAAGCACACTCACAGCCCGTGTGACAGTTTTGTGGTCATATTAATAAATCGAAGATTCGTTTGCTAGTTACTTTTAAAATGATATTCTATATTAAATTTGTCCCATGTTAACTGTAGAAGAGCCATGCTGAACCATATGCTGACGCATTAATTGGACCGGATCGTTCGAAGTCATATGACGGACAAGAGCCCGCTGCGAATATAGCAGCTGAGTATTCTAAGAAGAATACTCAGCGTGAACGGTGATACGGTATTTATACTGTTTCGCTGAGAGAATGAGGATATCGGAGGGTCTTAAAAATTCCACTTAATTGGATTAAAAAATGGCAATACAACTATTGCGCGAACTGTGGCGCAGTTGTCCACGGGCGGCGATGTTTTCTTACGATATAAAAAAAAGGCATTTATATGGTAACCATGACGCGTAACAATCAAGATTAATTATTTTTTTATTCAGTTGGTGGCAAACGAGCAGAAGGCTCACCTAGGGCAAGCGGTCGTCCACCCATGGACACCCCCAGCCCTTGCAGAGCTCTTCAAGGAATGTGTACGCTCTTTTCTTGAAATCTATACTAATATTACAAACTGGAAAGGTTTGATTTTTATTTGAATAGAACATGCTCCAAAAGTCCGAAATATGAGATTTTTAACTAATACAATTTTTACTGTAACAGACTTTATTTATTAGCGCGTCTTTTGAATATAATATGGATTACGTTTACCTACAAGCTATAGCGTTTGAAAATTGAAATAGTTTTATTCTGATTGTATTTATCTTCAATAAAATCAAACCAACAGTTTTAATGTTATGGACAAAAAGGTGCTACAGAAAAAATAATAACGTGTTTATCGGATATGACATTTTTGCTCATAGTGACAAAACTAAAAAACAACGATAAAATAATGTTTTATTTTTTTGCATTTTAAGGTAGGTAGAAGTTTTTTTCAAAATAATGTTGGTATTAAAAAAGCTTATTAATTGTATGTATTTATTGACTTAAAAATTAAATAGGTATGCGATTCTGTTGCGCCCATCTTGCAATAGGCCTAGCAATATGTTCAGCTCTTGGGTGTGCGCGAGGTCCTCTTATAAGAGCTAGAGCCTCCCGAAGCTCCGACGTAGAATTGGGCTTATTCGCAGCTGCGGCTTGGGCACACCCACATACCGCACCACGTAGACCTTCCCACATTTCTGGTCCACCATCCAATCTGAGATTATATATTTAATTTATTACATACAATACATTTCTTTAGTTTAAATTACTAATTCTCCAGTATAAAAAAATCTAATTAAAAAATACGGACAACGGAGAACAATATGGTGAGAAACCACCAGTTCCGATGGTCAACCACGCCACAGACCGTGCATTGCTTGTGTTTTCGGCTTTTTACTCCGATATCCTGACTCGGTCAGCGAAACTCGGTAGAAGCACCATTTCAAGTAAAACTACCATTTCACACTGAGTATTCTCCGAGCCCGTAGTATTACTTCGGACGAGCCGGATCAATTATTATTAATTAAATTATAATCACAATAAATACCTGTCTAGCATGTCGAATGCCTTGGCGGCCACAAGAAATTGCCCCATTCTGTAACTATCGTTTGCTACTAGTTGAAGTAGTGCAAAACTATCAGGAGTACCGGCAGACTAAAAGAACAATAAATTATAAATACATTCAAAATTAATGTTTTTTTTACTTCATGTAGTTATTTTTAGTTTAGTGGACAACGGAGCAGATGGGTCTCCTACATGGTAAGAGAACACCGCCGCCCATGGACAACCGCGCTACAGTCCGCGCATTGGTTGTGTTGCCGGATTTTTACGC
>DWCF01003721.1:0-18712 GCA_018230265.1 Delias oraia
CACAGACCACATAGATTCGAAGTAATTAGTACAAACTGAATATTGTCTATTGAGAATTTCTATCTATTGCGATTATATGATGTGATTGTATTTCAATATTATAAATGTTATTTAAATCAAATAAATATTACTGGTATTCATATATTTGCCGGTTAACAGTAGGTTAACAAAAATCTTAAATTATTACTTATTTAAATCTAAGTTCAAGGTGTGACAATACATTTGAAATTCTTTCTTTGAAAATAAAGTTTTATTTATTAAGTAGGTAAGATAACATAACCTCAACTTAAATTTATTAAATGTTAACAATTAAACTAATAATTTTACCTGAAAATAAAGAAACTTCAATAAAAGTTTCTTAATAAGATCTTCAAATCACAAAAAAAACTACAAAAACTAACATCCTAATAAAAGAAAACAATGAAATATAGTATAAAAATCAATTTTTTAGAGAGCTCATAGCTTAATGTAAAGTATCGGGTTCTAATCCCGGTCCGGACAATATTTATAATTTAATTTATAATTTAACCTGTCTCTGGAAGAGCTTGACAGTGGCCGGGCAAGTATCTTGATACTATTGCACCCGTGGGCGAGCCTTTCTGTAAGCCCGTGATATCACTTCGGACGAGCCGGCCCAATTAGTGCATCAGCATTTGCTTTAGCGTGGTTCTCCCTTTCAGTACATAAACTAATATACACTATTTATTCGTCTGTTAGATTATTCAGCTTAGAAATATTACTAAGTAAGAGAGATTATAACATTTCCACTTACCATTGGATTTTCAAGCACCATACGAATCCGTAGGACTAAAACTCATTAAATTAATCGAAATAAAAAGTGAACACAAAAATCACAACAAACAAACATAACCTACTGAAAAATCACATCACTTCTGTTACTAATTACAAATTACAAGTAAATTTAAATATTACGAACAATAAATAATATTATATCATAAAGTAAATATTATTATTGGTGTGTTTTATGTTAATACACGCCGCGACACACTGACTGCGGTTGTCATGTCAAACTGTCAATTGTCGGCAGCCATAAATTCCGCACATGCGCACTGAGATATTTCCTTCAACGCGCATCTGTTGTGCGCATATCTTCAAGACGGCTGATGACTTTTATAAAAAGTTTTAGTTTGTGTATAAACGTTTATCGGGACCAACTAGATATTTCTCGAACACCAAGAATATATATGTATTTTCCGTTTTTTTTTATTTTATTTATTCTATACAACAACGGGTAACGGAGCAGGTAAGAGAACTCCTCTATGGTAAGAGAACCCCGACGCCCGTGAACAACCACGCCATAATCCGCAATTTGGTTGTGTTGATGGCTTTTTACGCAGTTTAAGCGGCACTTTTAAAAGCCTCTTACTCATTCTACGAAACACAGTACATTCACATTTCACAGTACATATCACGCGGAGTATTCTGTGAGCCCGTGGTATCACTTTGGACGACCCGGTCCAATTAGTGTGTCAGCATATGCTTCAGCATGGCTCTCCTACTGCTGCGACACTAATAAGACATATGTATGTATGTCGCAGAGTGAGTGAGGATTTCGAAGGCTCTTAAAAATGCCCAAAAACAACCAGTGCGCGGACTGTGGCACTTTGTCCATGGACGGCGGTGTTCTCTTACCATATAGGAGACCCACCTGCTCCGTTATTCGCTATACCATAAAAAAACATTCATCCAAACTTACAAAGTTAACTTAACTGTATACAATTATTTTTATTTATACAAATGTGTTATGTGTAAACTAAATATTTGATGTAATTGATAAATAATTGTTCTAAAATATCTGCGTAACTACAAAACTTCACCATTGACACAAAGTTAAAACATTTAACTCCGAAAATCATCAAAGTTAAACCAATTAAGGCCCTTGTAATCTAATAAAAGCTACATAAGCCCTCCAGGTAACCAAGAAAGTGACTTATGTCGCAACTTGGGAACTAGCCCAATGACGATACTGTCTTCAAACTTTTAATTAAATCCTGTGAAGCTCGCTTTTTATAATTAATTTAATTCCAGGGTAATGTTAAATTTATGAATCTTTAAATTCTTTTATTTTATTTATTTTATAGCGGACAACGGAGCAGGTTGGTCTCCTATATGGTAGAGAACACCGCCGGCATTGGACATCCGCGCCACATTCCGCGCATATGTTGTGTTGTCGGCTTTTTACAAGGCTTAAGCGACACTTTTAGAGGCCTGTGATATCCTCACTCACTCTGCGAAACGCAGTAGAAGCACCGTTTCAAGTACTACTACCTTTTCACACTGAGTACTCTGTGACTCTTTGGTATTACTTTGGACGAGCCAATAAGTGAGCCAGCATATGCTGCAGCTTGTCTCTTCCACGGGTGCGATACTAATAAGACATTCGCCCGGCCACTCTCAAGCCCTTCCACAAACTGAATAAATATTTAATTAATATATATTTTGTCCGGACCGGGATTCGAAGCTGATACCTCTCGCTTTATGGTAGACTTATAAAACCATTTGGCTTCGAGGCTCTCATGATGATTAAGGCATTCGTAAGAAACATTACTGTACGATCGATAAATATATAATACATAATAATAGTATATATCAGTTAAATAATTTTTAAAATCGATTTAGTTGAACCAGAGATTTCCTCTAGAAAGAATACATAGAAGAACAGAAACTCACCCGTGGCTCTGAAAGGCCTGGGAGCATTCATGAGCCGAAAACAACTTATCCTAGGTGAACCTCCTTCTCAATCACCTCGATTTTTATTAAAAACACTTCCTTCAGCGTCAAAAACATAATATTAGTATAGATTAGGGAATGTACTTAGAAATACCTTAGACAAACACGCGTTATATTGTGATACCTACTATAAACGAACATTAATAGTTTCCTTACTGAAGGACTTCCACGAATTGTGCAGAAGCACATATTAAATTTAACAGCAAATATATCAAGATACACTAAATTAATAGCAGCTCAGTAATACAATGTTCGGAGTTCTATTTGGAAACGCTGTAATGACCAGTGAACTCTTACTGTCTGTTCTCGATTCCATTTCCATTAATTTATCAACATTCTCGATAAAATTTACATGGTTTTAACTCAAATTTAAATGAAAACAAGCATTTATTCATATATCCCTCATACGCGGCACTCTTGCAAGTCTATTTAGATATTATGTATATATATATTTAGGTAGATAAGATCCAACAAGAGACTCATAGGGTCAAATTTGTTTCATTACCAAATTTACAAATATAGTTTCATCAGCCTATCAAGTCCAGTTCCAGTATGTTCAGTTACCTCTTTAGGGATTTTATTATATGAGCGAACACAGTTCCCAAGAAAGTCTTTTTAGATAACCCAAAACCATACCGCTATTTAATAATTATTCCTCGTATTAAAATTTAATTTGAATGTATTAAGATTCTTACGCGATTCTTAACTTCTTAACACTTTGGACGAGCCGGACCAATTAGTGCGTCAGCATATGCTTCAGCATGGCTCTCCCACGGGTGAGAGATACATTTTATTTCAAAAACAAGAAATAAAGATCTCGTAATGGGAAATATTTCACACAGAGTTCAAACTATAGAAACATATAGTACTACTAATATTCCATGGTAAGGGTTTTGTAGAGACGAAGTAGCAAATGCAAATGCTTCACTGTGTATACATCGTTAACTATATACAAATACAATTACAATTGCTGTAAATCATTTAATGTTATAAAATATAAAAAAATAAAATCTATTATTAAATAATAAATTTAAATAACCAATCTAAAGTGGTTTATCTGATTACATTTTCTATACTCCAATTTTTTTATTTATTTTATGTATTAAAGCAATCGTCATCATCATCATTTCAGCCGTAGAATGGTCACCGCTGGATATAGGACGCCTCTTTGGACCTCCATGCATAACTGTCGGAGGTAACCTGCATCCAGCGACCCAAATATCAATAATAATAATGTAATTTTTAAGGGATTTGTTGAAAGCTTCGTAGCTAAATAATTTTATAATCAATAGTAACGGATTCAAATCCCGGTCCGAATAAAAAATATAATTTATTCCGTTTTTGGAAAAGCTTGACAGTGACTAGCGAGTGTCTTAACACTATCGCATCTACGGAAGAGCCATGCTACAGCATATGCACTAATTGGGCCTGCTCGTCTAAAGTGACACAACGGACTCACAGAATGCTCAAAGTGAAACGGTACTAGAAATTATATCGCTTAAGTTGCGTAAAAAGTCGCCAACCCAATATTTCGCTTTGTATATTTGATAGTCTTATAAAACCATGTGGTTTTGCTATGTAGCAACGAGGTTTTCTTAATAATTAAAGCACTAATATTACGATTGCATTGTGTATACAAATACCTTAGCTCATTGCATGACATCTAAGATCTATTTTTCTCATGAGTCTTCTATGTGGTTAGAGAACATCGTAGCCCGTGGGCGACCGCGCCACATTCCACGCATTGGCTGTGTTGCAAGCTTCTTACGCCACTTAAGCGACACTTTCTAAATACCTCCGATATCCTCACTTACTCAGCGAAACAGTAGAAGCACTGATCAAGTACAACTACCATTTCACGCTGAGTATTCTGTGATCCCGTGGTATCACTTCGAACGAGCCGGCCCAATTAGTGCGTCAGCAAATGTAACCAAATTTTCGTCTACCTTTTACCGCCATCTATTGCGAAACGACGGAACCATCGTTCTATACCTATAATGAAATATTGAAATATACTTTGATTAATAATTAATTACAAAATCTACCAAAACAAACAGATAAATCATAAAATGCATTTCGCTGTATTGAAATAAAATTGAAGAAGACGGAAATAAACTGATTTCAATCAGGATATTTTCAGTCAGACGAATTTCCCGATTTCCCCATTTGCGAATGCTATCAAAGATTTATTTTTAGTAAACAGATATACGAAGCGTACAAGAACTATCTTTAAATAAATTTAAATTTTATATGAAGAAAAATAAAAGTACTAAGTAAAGTATACTTAAGCTTTTTTCTTTTTTATGGTATAGCGGATAACGGAGCAGGTGGGTCTCCTATATGAAACACCGCTGCTCACGAACAACCTTCCCACAGACGGTTCCCGCATTGGTTGTGTTATCGGCGTTCTAGAAGTTAATATAAATTCCTTATATTAATGGCCAATAAATTTTAAACTAAATGAAATGTAGAGGTTGCTGACATTCGAAACCCATTTTTGTATTTTTGGAAACGGTGGCTAACGAGCAGGGTAAGCCTAAGACTAGCGTTCCTCCACCTCTGAACACTCCTAGCCCTTGCAGGGCCGTGGGTTCGATGCCAGCTTTTTTGGGAAAAGATACACTCGTTTTTTAAGGTTCACAAGTCGTATTGGTTTGGAAATATTTCTGTAGGCAGCTGATTCCACAGAGTACTGGTGCATGACACAAAACGATCATTTATGGAACGAAGATGATTGTTGGTGCATTTCAACTACACTCTGCAGGTATTAATCCAATCAGTTCCTGAGGGTATTATTTTTTAATATTTCCGTTTTTCTGATTTAGAGGGCTCAGGGATTTATCATCATCATTTCAGCCGCGGAACGTCCACTGCTAGACATAGACCTTCCCTTCGGATCTCCATGAAGAGAGAGAGGCGAACTGCATCCAGCGTCTTCCGACGACCTTTATAAGGGTCCAGGGATTGCTGAGGTTTTATAAGTAGACCCGGTAGGGTGTGTACCGGGCAGGACGCCATCTACTGGATCTAATAGTTCTTCTATGTAATGTAAACCAAGTATGCTTTATGCCTCTATTTTGTAAACTCGAACTCTGTAATAAATATACGCTTTTCTATTTATACAAGTTCAGCGGAGCTAATTGAAAGCTCTCGTTAATGGGCCATTGCAGGCCACCATTGTTTGCGAAACGGCAGTACAAATATTGTCCTTGCCCCAACAGCCTTCATCCTTGATGAAAGTAATTAGTTCCTGTACAATCACCACTCGGGGAAAAATACATTTAGTTGGTCGTTTATTCAATGTACAGTACTTGGAAAGGCTTGATTTGATATTTGTATGACCGCCTAAATAATAAAGTGACTCTAGTTTTTATTCAATCCTTTTTATGAAAATAGGTAGTTAGCGAGTGAATACCTATCTATAAAGTCGGTTACGCACTCGTGGCGCAGTAAGGGCTAGAAAGGAGGCCCGCTAATCTTTGAGCTACTTAGAGAAGTATCGGGTTTTATTTCAGCCGATAAAAATATATCATTTATTTGGTTTTAGGAAAGACTTGAGAGTGGCCGCGCGTTAACACTATCTTACCGTGGGAGCCATTCTAACACACAAATTGGGCTGGCTCATCCGTGGCCAGCGAGCAATACTAGCGTGACACATTATTTGTATTGTATTTCGCTAAGAGGTAAATATAGACTATTGGATTAATACCGTTTACGTAGTCTTAAAAGACGACAACACAACCATATCGTGGAACGTAGTGCGGTTCTCTATATGGCGGTGATCATACCATAGAAGAGACCCGCCTGTTCCGTTGTCCACCATACAAACCATAAAAGTACCATAAAAGTCAGATTTGAAAACCACTTCGTATAATACCATATTGCATGCAGTCATAGAAATTAAAAAGGAATTATTGTCATTCGAAGAAATGTCTCCCTCGGTGGTGTTACATAAATAATTGCAGTTTGATCTGATATACGTAATAACAATATTTTTAATGATTCACTAATTTGTATTCGCCGAGAAGTGTTCACATCACGCGATGTCCACATCGTAACGAATTGAAAACAATTCTCCACAGAATTTAGGAAATGAACGACTTATTAATTTAATTGTGTAATTGTATGGTTCTAGAGTTGTATTTATAGCTATTTTAATCAAATTTCTTTTGTTAATAGAATTATCATGTATGGAAGGAAATTAGGTCATGACGTCTGTTCACATAATTAAATTAATTAAGCATGAAATTCTAATAGCAAACGTAGCTTTACTTGAATTATCTTGTAATTCTGTCCCTATCTGGCTGATTTGTATTTACTGTATCGAAACGGAACAGATTTTTTTGAAAAATTAATTTCTATCTACTGTATCTTCATACACACGCTTTTTAAAGTTAGGTTTTGACCGTAAACCATAAACAATAAATATTATGACAAGATTATAATACTGTAAATATTAGGATTTCGTAATTTCTCCTGTATTTTTTAATAATATTACCGAATTGGATCATGTGTTCGTAAGTGAAAAATGGTTAAGAAAATATTATTTTTATAAAATGTTTAAAGTTCCGATGTGGCTGAATAGCTTCACCATAGACCTAAGACGAAAATTACCGTCCGAATGTTTATTGCGATGTGGGTTAGGGCCATGATCGTAGTTTATGCTATATCGGATAAAGGAGCAGATGTGCCTCTATATGGAAATTATTATTATTATTATTGTATTGCGTTAGGAAAATAAATTGAAACAAACGTATAAACTTCTGTATACCTTTTATTGCACCATAAGGGGCGACTAGAGGTAACAATTAATAATAGGCAGTGTTTAGCAGAATAACAATCCTTAGTCATTAGTATACAACTTTTTTAAGTTCCTGTTGCTTTTCTGGGTGAGCTGCAATGTACGCCAAAGATCTTAAGATGTATTCTGGCACTTCTGGGGGAACTGGGAGATGGGCACCCTGAAAAGACAGATTTTATTATTTCACACTAATATCGTTTCCCAATAGAATTTTTCCTTATCGGCAAGTTAAAATGGAAACTCACTGGTTCTTATTTTGAACGTTTTGTTTACAATTTGTAATTTATATGCCTTCGCGATCCCGTTTCACACTAAATAATTTTGGTTTATTTTATCACTACGGCAATCCAAAGAAATTTAAATAGTCAACATTTACTTTCATATCAAGAATTTCAATTGAATTTAGGTTATTTTGGAAACTTATTTCAAACGGACTGAATTTTATACAGTGAATTAAATTTAAGAGGTCATAGTTAGTCATTTTTAGATTATTTGTTACATATTAAAAATGTTTTACTATGTTATTAAAGCTTCCGAAAATATCAACTATCTAAAACGCAGAGTGGGACGACCCGCCATGCGATGGAAAGACGATCTCATGAAGGTCGCGGGCAACCGCTGGATACTGATCGCTCAAGATCCCATTCGCGGCGTCTTTGGGGGAGGCCTATGTCCATCAGCGGACTTGATAGGCTGATGAGGACGAAACAAGAACTGCATTTGAATTTAGCTCTGATTTGGAACTTTACAAAGAACACTATATTTTTATGGTGACCGAATACAATTTAAATAATATGATTTATTTTACAGTCTAGATATACAAACAATCATTTAGTATTTAAAAATAAAGATTCAAATATAACAGTGGGCGCCAGTGACATTCTGCAATGTAATTCACGAATGACATGTCACTTCTGCAACGCACGTGGGCGAAACGTCTTTATTAGAACCCGACCTCCAGGCATGCAAATCTAATTTTACCTTGGATGCTTATTTCAAAATTCTTTTATATCCTTAAACTATTTATATGCTTACAGGTATCATATAAGTTAAAAATACGACGGAACAGGTGGGTTTTCTATATGGTAAGAGAATACCGCCGCCCATAGACAACTGCGCCTCAATCTGCGCATTGGTTGTGAAACGGCAATTTTTAAGGGCCTCCGATATCCTCACTCACTCTACAAGATATTGTACAAGTACCATTTCACGCTGAGTATTCTTTGAGAGCGTGGTATCACTTCGGACGAGCCAGCCCTATTTGAGCATGGCTCTCCCACGGGTAAAATATTTCTATTTTTAGTTACGGAAAGTCATATATATATATATGAGAGAAAAATAGATAGTTTTTATTTAAAGATATCTAAGTTTGCACGAATATACAGATCTTAACTATGACAACAAAATAATGTTTGAAAACCTCTACCAATATGTTTACTTTATGAAAAAGTTTAATATTTAAAAAGATGTATCGTATTGAAGGTTATAACCTTATATAATATATTATATTATATTATATTATAATATATAATATTCCTTATATAAAATATATTAATACATACAGAGGGCTGGTATCCATTCTCGTTGGCGACGTAGTTGATAGAGTAAAGTTGACCGTCGGGACCGGTGTATGCGTTGGATCCACGGACTTCTAAAGTTTCGTCTTCCTGTAAAAGAATAAACAATTACTAAACAGCACTTTTTATAATATAGCTTTTTATAATATTTTATAATATATTTTATAATATACTTTTTATAATATTTGATTTATACGAACGATTACTTATTGAAGGGTAATTATTTTGAAAGCGTAAAGAAGTTGGCGTTATAACAAAGAAATGTATTATTAATTTAAATCAATTATCATAGCGATATTTATAAATTCTACGAGACGCAAAATCCAAATTTGTTTTTGTAATATTGTAAATTTAAAATCTATCTATACGGACGATTGCATTTTTAGTTTTAAATTATAAATACATTTGCCTAAAAACAAAGTAATTATATTTTAATTAAACTAAAAGAGGTTTTAAAAGAGTAAAAAGTAATTCATAAACTAATAAAAAATTAACAATCTAAAGATTGACCGATTTTCGATTTCCAGCTTGTCTCACTGACAAAGGCTTCCTCTGAAGCTTTAAGACAAATGTTTGAAATATAATTAAGAACGATTGTTCCAAATATTTTAACTGCAAGTGTTATGTTTAAAACAACTGCGTATTAAAATTTAAAACACGTTTTCCTATTCCATAATTATCAAATAAATTTAAATTTAGATGAATAAAAATTTATGTTAATCAAATTGGATTGTTTAAAATATATTCTGATCATTTGGCATGAGGTCATGATATCACGGGGCAATAAAATGTCTTCGTTAACCTGACCTGACCTTCAACGAAATATCAAGGTAAATTTTTTGTATATCCATTACTTATTATGGAATCACTGTCTTGAATTCTTGGAGCTTAGAAAAGTTGCCTATTCCAAGAATTTGGCAAATTATATTGTATTTATTTATAAATTTTGTTACTGGCATTTAAATTTTGCTAATATATAAGACTGGTTACGCTATATATTTTAAAATAAAAACTTCTACAATCCATAAAAGCTTCATAATTTAGCTTATGTCAGCAATCATTCTTTTATTTCTTTATTATTTAGATTTGGTATTGTTTTATGAAGAAAATATGGCAAATAGCACTATTTTTTTTAAGTTTAGACAGTTAACTTATATTATTTCATATTGGTATTAAACCTTTTTTTTATTCTATAGCGGCCAACGGAGTTGGTGGGTCTCCTATATGGTACGAGAACACCGCCGTTCATGAACAACGCGCCACAGTCCGGGCATTGATTGTATTGCCGGCTTTTTACGCCATACGCGCCTAAGCGGCAATTTACAATACAAATACCGTTTCGTGCTGAGTTTTTTTATGAGACAATGACATTACTTCGAACGAGCTGGCTCAATTAGTGTGTTAGCATATGCTTCAGCATGCCTCTTCTTATTGTAAAATGTACTCACGCGACCAGGGTTCTTGATGGCTCCAACTTCATCAGCCTTGATTCCATTGCTGGTTTCATAAAGGTATTTGTACTGGTCGGGGTATACTTCGGCGTCTTGTGAGACGATCTGGGCATCTACGTCAGCGCTGCGAACAATGTGGGACACATCGGCCGAGGCCAGAGCCACGAAGGCGAGGACTGCTACGAAGGATTTCTGGAAATAATTCAATATAATATTACTAATTATACAAATTTACTGGTTTACAAAGCATAGGAAAAGACATCGATATTGACCGCTCTCAGGACATGGGAGATGATATAAAAAAAAAGTTGCCACGTGGACCGGAAAGGTCAATGTTCGTATTGAATGGAGCAAACAGACGATTTAAAATCATCATCATAATATCCATAGCCGTAGCATGTCCAGTGCTGGACAGAGGCCTCCGCCTTGGATCTCTATGAATATCTGTCGGAGGCGCCCTGCATCTAGCTTTAGTAATAACTACCAATAATTCGTAAATATACTAAGTTTATATCAATATTTCTATTGTATATACACTGTAATCATTTTCTCAGTAAAGGCTATTATTATTATTAATAAATTAAACGAACTTCTGCCAAGAGTGAACAGAAGTTTTGGCGCCAATAAAGAGCTGTATGTTTTATTCTATAATTGTGTGCATAAATTTTAAGGTAAATATTGTTTTTCCAGAGAAAACTTAAGACACTGTATATATCTTTTTACCTAATTTTAAATTTTTTTATATAATAGAAATTACACAAAAATGAAAGACCCAAATATTTAAATTAATTAAGAAAAATATTAAATTTTTAAGCTTAGTAGAAATACTTTTCATTCAATATTATAATATTTTATAATAAAAAAAATGAAATTCATTAAAATTAAACGGATATAATAACTTTTCTGATATATTGAAAACACTGTAATTTGTTATAGATTTTGTACAAGTCTTAAAACTTTAAATGTAAATAACCTCTTACAATTTCGGTCTTTTATCAAACATTATAAAAAATATTTATTTACTTTGTGATATAAAAATACAATTACTTATTAGTTTTTAAGATTTAGATACAACGTATAGGCGTTTCATCATTGACGAATGAATTATATATTAAAGCAATAAAGTAAAAATTCGATTGATATGTTGGCTTACAGTATTATTAACAGAGATATTATTTTTTTTTAACAACGAATATATAGTAAAATCCAAAGTATGTGTTAGTTATAATCTAAAATTATATTTTTCCATTTTAAAAGAAATATTACAATATCATTAATATTGATAATTTTTTTAAAATATTATCGAAAAATTAAAACAATTCAATCGAATGAACAACTTACCATGATGTGTCAAGTTAAGAAGCGATGTCTAACTATGATGATGTTATAATTTTGTCTCGTTTTATACTCATCCGAGATGATTCAATTTGCATTATTTTGCAACAATTCGAGAATCGATCCGTATGAAGGTGAACCTCATAGTCTCTTGTCAGTTGATATGTGGCCACTGGAATTATTAGTTGATAGATCATCCCGTAAAAACTATTTGGTCATTTTTTTTCGAGTTTGCGAGAGCTGAAATATTCCTTTTTCACGTATTCGTAGCTAAGTGGTTCTATAAGTCTACCATAAATCGACAAGTATGGGGTTCCAATCCCGGTAGAGACAATTATAAATTATAATTTATTCGTTCTCTCAAAGGACTTGACAGTGGCCAGGCGAGTGTTTTAACACTGTCGTAACCGTGAGAGACCCAGTCGGAAGCACTAATTGGGCCAGCTTTTCGAAGTGATACCACAGTCTCACAGAATACTCAGCGTGAAAATGCAGTTGTACATGAAGCACTTCTACTGTGTTTCGCTGAGTGAATGAAGATATCCGAGGCCCTTAAAAATGCCACTGAAGTGGTGTAAAGCCTACCGGCTATTTTTGTGTTACCACACAACTAGTGCGAGGACTGCGGCGCGGTTTTCCGTGGGCGGCGATGTTCACTTACTATATAGGAGTAATATACCTGCTCCGTTATCCGCTATGTCATAAAAATATGCCACTTTTTGATATAAATGGAGACAAATAAAAAAATCCAATATAAAAAAGCCTTGCTGGACCGCAGGTGCGTTGCAGATCTTTTTATGCCGTTCCTCAAGTCATATTGATTAGGCTTGGAAATTTACCACTGCAAATAGTTTATATTTATTTTATTATTTGTTTATTATATTTTATTATTATTATGTAAGTAAGTGGTAGAATGTACAGTTTTTGAGCTTCGTCTACTAGTAATATAATATTTCTTGATAGCGTGTTGTACACGAAGTCCCGAGGGAACCAATAAATTTCTGTCAATCTTTTAATGGATGGGTCAATTCCGGAATTTGAATCCATGTGTTCCCTTGAAATACATTTTTTTTTATTGTATAGCATACAACGACTTCTCGGTCCGTTGTACGCAGCGTACGTATTGGAGGATATAGAAATTATACCTTTTAAAAAGTAAAAAAAAATCCGGAAACAACCCAATCGCGGATTGTGGCGCAGTTATCCATATGCAATCTATTACCATGAAGAAGATCCATCTTCTCCGTAGCCCGCTGTATAATAAAAAAATCGATATATTGTGTTCGTGTGAGAGATACGATATTATAGGCAATACTCAATAATCCATAACTTGTTATAGGCTCACAGAATAGTCATCGTGAAATGGTAGTTGCACTTGAAACAATGCTTCTCCTGTGTTTCGCTAAGTGAGAGAATGTCGTAGGCCTTTAAAAATTGCCAACAACACAACCGCAGATTGTGGCGCGGTTGTCAACGACCGGCGTTGTTCTCTTGCCATATAGAAGACCCACTTTATCCGTTGTCCACTTTATCATAAAAATATCTTTTCACAATTTTTATTCAAATTATTAAAGTACAAACCTTTTAAGGAATGGGATGAACCACTATGGAATTTTAAATATATTTTACCATAAAAATGAATACATACCTACTTCTATATTATGTAAACCACTGACTGTTAGAATTTATACAATGATCTATACTGACATACATTGACAAATGTCAGGTGCTTCAGCAAGCATTGAAATATAGTAAAGGACGGCTGTAGCCTGGGATTAGATTTAAAGTTTTGTTTTGTTTAAAAATCATACAAATAATTGATCTGAATTTTGTTTTCGTTTACATGTTACATAAATACTGAGAACTAACATAAAATTCTATTTAATAAAACTATCTTCTACAGAAAAACTTTAAAGAGTTTTTTAATATTTTTTTATGTTGTAGCGGACAACAGAGCTGGTAGATCTCTGGAGCTGGTAGATGTGGAAAGAGAACCCATCACAAACCGCGCCACAGTGCGCACTTTGGTTGTGTTATCGGCGTTCCGCCGCTCAAGCGGCATTTTTAAGGGTCCCCGATATTCTCACTCACAACGAAATACAGAAGAATCACCGTTTCAAGTGCAACTATCATTTCACGCTGAGCATTCTATGAGGCCGTGGTATCCCTTTGGACGGATCGGCCCAATTAATGAGTCCGCATATTCTTCAGCATGGCTCTCTCACGTGTGAATATTTCTAATAATACTATAAAATATATTGCTAGTTCGGCGGGCTATGTCGGTAACTTTAGTTCGTCTACGGATCTCCTCATTTCTGATTCGATCACGTAGCGAAACTCCACGCATAGCCCTTTCCATAGCTCGATGAGCGATTATGAGCTTGGAGAAGAGGGCGAAGGTGAGAGACCACGCCTCCGCACCGTAAGTCAGCCCTGGTAACACACACTGGTTAAAGAGCTTCATCTTAAGGCACTGAGATATGTCGGACGAAAAAGACGTTGCGCAGTTTCCCGAACGCTGCCCAATCGAGTTGGATCCGGCGGTTGATCTCTTTCTCGAAGTATTTTCTTTTGCTGAATATACAAATACAGCTTGTATATTAAGCAGTATAAGTTATTTCACAATGTCTTTTGTCATTGGAGCGCATTTCCAAAAGACTGTTCAAGAACGGTTCCAAATATGAATGACCCAATAAACGAAGTCAGAGCTTACAAATAAAAAAATAAATATATGGAAATTATATTTCTTTCAATACATAACTTGCTGGTGAAGCTACGTGACAGACGTCATGACGAAATTGAATTTCTTTCTTTAAAGTTTAAATAAACAATTTTTTTTATAGTATAGCGGATAACGGAGCAGGTGGGTCTTCATATAACACCGCTGTATATAACATAGTAACACCGTTGCCCATGGAGAACCATGCCACAGTCCGAGTATTGGTTGTGTTGCCAGCTTTTTTACGCCACTCAAGAGGTATTTTTAAGGGCTTCTGATATCCTCACTCGCTCAGCGAAACACTGTACAAGTACTTTATATAATTGATAAGAAAATAATATTGAAGAGTTTTTAATTTTATTAAAGAACTTTAAGTGTCGTATTTCTATTTTAGGTGAGATAAAAATCCGGTTAACCGGGTGAGTTATGGCACGGTTGCCCAAAGATGGCGCTGATCATGACATTCAAGAATACTGTCTGCTCCATATACAAACCGCTTAAGTGTCGTAAAAAGTCAGTAACACAACCAAAGCGCGATATTCCACCTCATACCTTCAATTGGCTTGTCCCGCTGCTCTATTGTTCACTAACAATATTTTTTTCAAATATATTTTCCACAAGCAGGTATTATTCAAATTTCTAAATAAAGTAACTATTAATATTTCTAATTCAATTAATAAAAATTAGAAAGCTCGTTTTAAATTTTATTCCTTTCGTTCCACTTTTTCCCCCATACTCGAACCTTGTATCTCAACCTCAATAACCTTGTTATAGCCTCTGTGTTTGCTTAGCTGAAGAAACTGTCTTAAGTTCACTAGGTAATAAATTAAAATCTATAAAAATTAGATTAATTATGTAAATCTAAATATTTTAATATTTATTCAAATTTTAAACAGATATGATATTAATTTTATTGTCTGTAGGTAAGAAAACAGGTTGAACTATTTTTTAAATGTCACGTCTTCGTTAATTTTTATAAGGAAATTAAAAATAATATATATATTTAATATATTTAATAGGGCTGACTGTGCCCTTGAGGGGAAGGCCACTAATTGAATTCTTCTTGAGCGTTAGATGGGCCTTCTGCTCGTTTGACATTCTGTTTTAAAAAGAAACTGAAATAAGACTCTTTTTTACTCTATATCAGATAACGGAGCAAGTGGGTCTCCTCTTTGTTAAGAGAACATCGGCGCTAATGAACAACTGCGCCACAATCCGCGCTATGATTGTTTTGCCGAATTTTACGCCGTTTAAGCGGCACTTTTAAGGGCCTGCGATATCCTCTCTCACTCTGCAAAACATAGAACAAGTACCGTTTCACGCTGAGTATTCTGTAAGCACGTGGTATTATTTCGATCGATCCGGCCCAATTAAAACGCCAGCATATGCTTCAGCATCGCATGGGTAACACTATTATTTGACTTTGACATTGTCATTCTTTGCATTTTATACCAATTGCACATTGTACTCGTGAAATATACAAAGTATTTTCAAACGAAGCCTTGACCTATATATTAATATAGAAATTCAACGAAAATGTGAACACATTTTAAATTTGACATTAAAAGTTGGATAATAAACTCGTCTTGAAAGAACAAGTTAATACTCTCGACTTCCTTAGAATGCATAACATTAGAAGATACTTTTGTATATTTGATTTATATGTAAATGTTATGATCTTGAATTTGATAATCTATACTTATCTTATAAGAGACAAAGCATAGTCAAAGCGTCGTAGCTTAATGGTTGTAAAAGTGTACTATGAAGCGAGAGGTATCGGGTTGGAATCCCGGTCCGAACAATTTTGTCTTAGTACTGTCGCACCTGTGGGAGAGCCACGCTGAAGCATATAACGCTGACGCACTAAGGACCGGCTCGTCAGATGAAATACCCGGGCTCACAGAATACTCAACTTGAAACGGTACTTATACTTTGTTTCTCTGAGTGAGTGAGGATATCGGAGGCCCTTTAAAATGTCGTATAAATGGCGTAAAAAGCCGGCAACACAACCAATTCGTGGACAGTGGCGCGGTTATCCATGGGCGGCGATATTCTCTTACCATATAGGAGACCCACCTGCTCCATTGTCCGCTATATTATTAAAAAAATCTAGCAACCTTGCTTAAAAGATAGGAATAACGTTTTTTTAATAGTAATTAAGAAAAAACTAAAGGTTTTTGCTTATTTATTGATATCAGACAACCGCAATTATAGAACTGGTATAGTTTTTTTAAATTACTGAACACAAAGAAACTCGATATTTAAGCATAAGCTTTTCTTAAAATCGTGACATTTAAATGTTTCTTAAATATATTCTTAGTACATTTTTAATTCGAATATAGTTGATATTAATAAATTTATAATCAGTTAATAAAATTAAAATTTTATTTAATATATATGCATAAAAGTAATTGTTTTTCTCGTGGATGACTGGATTGTAAGCCATCGTGTCGTCATCATGTCGTTACTTTGTAATTTATTCGTTCTTTGGAAGATCTTGACAGTGGCCGAGCGCGTCTTCGCACTGTCAGACTCGTGGGAGAGCCATGCTGAAGCAAATACTTACTCACTAATTAGGGCGGCTTGTCGAAATGATACCACTAGCTTATAGAATACCAGCTTAAAAATTTACTTGTAGTGTGTTTCGCTGATTGAGTAGCGAAATTACACAGCTTAAGCTGTGTGATTAAGGCATAATAACCACCCATAGGCTCAAAATCGTCTTTGGGGGAGGCCTATGTCCAGCAATGGACTGATAGGCTGATGATGACGAAGCGTTGTAAAAGTAAACTACACGATCTAAGCGCTGACTGTGGCGCCGTTATCCATGGGCGGCGGTTTTCTATTACAATATAGGAGAGCCATCTGCTCCGTTGACCGATTTACTATGAAAAAAAAAATCGCCCTTTGGTTGTGTTGCTAATTCTGTTTCGTCGCCAGTAAATATAAGATGGTTAGATAAATTATAAAAATTTATAAAAGTTGTTTTTTTTTAAATTGGATAAAAATTCATGTTTCCTGATATCAATCATTTGCTAACGAGTGTGTTGTTCCGAATGCAAGTCGTTGTTGAATGAAAATTTTGTGTTTAAAATGCAATTTAGAAGCAGACAGCGCTTGCCATTAGGAAAGCTGTCCGCGTCACATTCGCTCAGATGACATGGCTTATCAAGAATTTATTTTTGCATGCAATGCGGTTTCACCTATTCAAATATCTTTTTTTAATAATATAACGGACACAGCTATATTATTATTATTATTCACAGCACAGAATCTTCTTGATGATAAGAGATGTTTGCCACTCGGTTTTTTTATGGAAACGAACAGGAAGCTCATCTAGGATAACCGGTTCTCCACCCATGGACAACTCAAGCGTTTTCTGGGCCGCGGGTGTGTTCCCGGCCGTTTAAGGATAGGTTCGCCCTTTTCTTGAAGGTATTCAAAGCAAATTATAAATATGTCTGCAAACAACTGATTCCAGAGACGGGCTGATGTCCTTAAGTTAAGGTATTGCTTGTGTTTCCGATTTTACGCCACTTAAGCGGTATTTTTATGGGCCTCCGATATTCACCGAAACACAGTAGAGCCACTGCTTCAAGTACTACTACTATTTCACGCTTAGTATTATTTAAGCCAGTGGTATCACTTCCGACGAGCCGGGCCAATTAGTGCGTTCGCATATGCTTCAGCATGGCTCACACACAGGTGAAAACTATAACTGCGCCAGCATATCTCTACTTTGAGTATTTTATATTTTTATTATATTTTAAACTTTTTTCAATTTATTTTTTATTTTCAATTTTAATTTCAAATAGAACAGGTACATATAGAACAGCTAATTTAATTTGAATTAATCTTAATAAACTCAAATTCCTTTTTCTTAAACATGAAAATATTTATTAAATCATTAATAATGACTTTATCATATTATCTTAACTGTTTTAATAATAAATCATTAAAATACATTTCCTCAAGAGTACAAATGTGTAGGTCAAATGTGATTGTATAAACCTAGGACATGACATTTGAAATTTGACAGATAATAATTTATGTCTAGACAGAATAGATTTTTAAATTC